>OY804600.1:55602183-55744065 GCA_963680895.1 Fragum sueziense | reverse complement strand
GTCATATCCGAATGACTGGAGAGTTGGGGAGTCAAACCAGCACCCCCTGTGTTTCAAGTCCAGCGCGTTACCACTGCACCACCTCCACCCCTCCAATGCGCAAATGTATAGGCCTATGTATTTCCCATATATATTAAAGGTAACCCGTTCACAAACAACACAATTCAAGGGTCATGAAAACTGAAATATGATTCAGACAAATGAATGTTGATTGAGGATTTCTTTGCAATATAGCATAGAAAATATTAAGCAAACGGGAGAAAATGATGGTTACAAGCGTTTACTCCTTTTGCCTCAATATTTTCCCAAACCATTTCCTTCATGGAGGGGGTCAATACCAGGTCATGTTTGGGAACGGGTTTGGCATTTTTGTCAGAACAAATTTCCAAGTTATAGAACTTGTCCATCTAACGACCTCTAAGACATGGATCAAGATCCACGCAAAGACGAACCTCGCATAAAAATCTTAATTGAGTTTCGAAAAGGTATATTTTTGGTTATAAAACATGACCTCCTTCTGATAACATTAATTTATTTCGCAGTATTGTCAGAATTAATTTTTCAAAAAAGTCGAAACCGGGTATTTTTTGGTATAGAGCTTGTGTGAAGCCTAGTTTTCGAGTATTCTGTATGAAATTCTATCTGTGTATTCAGAGTGTTTTGAAAATAATGGCAAAGTCATAACAGTAGCTAGAGGCACTGTGTTACATTTATTTTCATTATTTTGGAGAAGAATACAAGAGATGTTAGTGAACAAAGCACTCTACTAATGAGTGTTCAAACTGAAAAAGCAGCAGATATCATGTGGGAAGTATGGAGGCTCTATCATTAATACCGTATGTACAAATATTTAGGTTAACCCATTACCACACAATGACTCTTTTTCACGCCCTACAACATAATGGCTTTGGAAAACATCATGGAAAATGAAGAAATTGATTGTAACAAACAATTTCTTCATTTCCCTCAATGTCTACACCAAAATACCAACAATGTTTAAATTTTATTCTTTTGAAATTGTTGTCTGCAACATCTTTGAATTTGGAACAGCCCAAAATTTTGTTGTTTGGGAATGGGTTAAACTGCTACCAACTCCGACGACACTAGAGTTGTGGCATTAGCTCCCCGAATCCTGGCACAATGGAACACGTTTTAACTATGACATGCACACCTGGGTGACGAGATCAGCTTTTCTTTTCTTTAGTTTGTTGAAAACAAAACACACACAACACAACATTCAGCATGTCCAAGTTTTTATTCTATTCGTTTTAATATAAAAATGTTAATGATTAAACATTTATAACATGATAAAGTTTGTTCACATCTTAAAGGGACTCATATATTTTAATTAAACCAGAATAAAATGGGGTCATGCTGTAACGCGGTTCACGCCATACATTTTGGTTTACCCATCACCACATGTAGATACTTTTAAACGTAAAGGCTTTGGAAAAAGGTTTTGGAAATGAAGAAATAGCTTGCGGCACGCAATTTCACACAATGTTTTTACCCAGAAAGTGCAAATGAGTAAAATGTCATGCTTTTGATCTTTTTGTCTGCGACACAATTGGTTTTGGACCAGTCTAATAAATGTTTGGTAATGGGATTAAAGAAAGAATTCATATTACTTGTACAGGATTATTCAACGCTCTAGCCTCTCATAATCCTTAAGTATCAGAAACGTAAAAATCAAGCAGGTCAAAAATGTACTAAATTAACACATTTCTAAATTGATAAAGATAGTGTTTTCGAGTCTGAAAGGAGTTGTAGACGACAAAATAAATGATAAAAAATAAATGATACAAAATATGTATATTGTAGAACAAAACATATTGTATAAAAGAAAAAATGCTGATCATCAACAAGTTCTTCTTTTCTCTCGATGTTATCCAAAATTATTGTTACAACGGACATAAAACCAGATTTTGTTTGGAGAAGTGTATAATAAAATTTAAATATTATAATGTATTTTTGCTGGATAGAAACGATCTACGCGAATAGGATACCCAAGCAATTCTATGATATTTCTTGTGTGTTTTTGGCCTGATTACAATTTCCAATAACCAGTATTGTGTCTCTTTAACCTTTTCCAAAAGAAGACGATCCTAGTAGGAAAGGATAGAAAAAAAGAAGAAAATGCTGATAGCATTTTCTCAGTTTACCTCAATATTTTGAGTAATGTTTCACATTCATAGTCTAAACCTACTTCTATCACTATCTATTCTGTTGTCTGCCGCAGCTTTCAATTTGGACAACCCTAAAACTTTGCCCGTCGGGAACGGTTTAAGCAGTTATCTATATAAACCTTATAACTCTTGAACTGTCTCTCTATATATAGACATTAATGCAAAGGCAGAGATCAAGAATACATTTGCTATTAATCTAGAATCGCGTGAAAGAGTATTTTGACAAATTGACTTGAAATGACTTTACCTCTCTTATGTATTGTTCTGTCTGTATTTAAAGTACTATAAAGTCATTAAGCACAAAACTGCAGTTGTTTCCAAGATACCGGTATTCTGTGTGACATTTTGAAAACTAATTAATGTTATATAGTACATAATGAAGCACAGAACGCATTGATACAAAAGATTAATATAGAGGTATTCAATATTTTCTTCTTTTGTATAAATGTTTTCCGATATGTTTATGAAAAGGAATAATCCTTGAAACAAGGGTTTGAATACCTGGAAAGGATTAATCAGACACACAGTTTACCATTTACACATGGTACTCATTTGGCCCAGCTATAACGCTGCATTTGCACAGAATATAACTTTTTTCTTATGTCTTATCAATAAAGCTTCCACTAAATGACAGCAGTCTTTCTCTCATAAAAGAAGTTTGTTCTTTAATTCTTTAATGCAATGGTCTTTTTCTTGGTGGATGGCTACATGTATCTGGTGTTGGATTGAACTTGTACACAACATCAAATGTCTGAAAAGAGAATGCATAATTAAAAAAATTAAGCACTGTTTTCATGATGAATTTCAAATACCATATTCAACAATTGTCAGTAAAATAAGATATTCTCAATAAATGTGTGATTATGCTGATAGCAGGTAGTGTAGGATAAGATGAGACGCATTTACACTTGCTTATTTTAACCTTTCAAATTGACAAAATCAAATGTGATCCAATTTGAAAACTGCTGATGACAATTGCTTTTAACAAGCAATTTTTCCATTTTCGACAATGTTTCTAACCCAAAATAACAGGATTTTCTAAAATTTCATCATCTTGAAATTATCTTCTGCAACACCTTTCAAATTGGAACAGTCCAAAATTTTGCCATAGATCTGGTAAAGGATTAAAGAATTAATTTGTGATTTCTCAAGTTCTGATAAACCCCATCCTGCTACACCAACATTTAAAAACTTATCAAAATTGCATGAACTATTTTCAGTAAAGGGCCATCTTAGGAACATTTCTTCCAAGTTCAGTCTAAACTGTCCCTATGGCTGATTTTTAAAGAACTATTTCATGATTTCTCTAAGTCTGTTAAGACCCACCCTGACACACCAACATTTATGGTCAAGTTTGGTTAGAATTGGCCAATATGTTTTAAATGAGAATATTTTTAAAGAAAAACTATTCACATGGACACACACATACGCTTGGCAGACACGACACCATGACAATAGCCTTTGGCTAGTTGAGCTAAAAACACCAGTACTCCCCAACTTTTAAACTGGAAAAATTCCAAAGCCTGATTTCCAAGGATTTTGATGCCAGAGAAAAATGGTGGTAGAGAAAGGAACTTTTAACCCTTTCCCAAACAAGACCTGTCTTTGACGTCCCCAATAGAGACAGTTTTGGAAAACATTGAGACAAAGGAATGCTGAAAATCAGCATTTTCTCCTTTCGTCTCAATGTTTTCCGAGCTACATTCTTTACAAACCCTATCTTTCATTAACATGCATTTGTTGTCCGTAGCAGCTTTCAAATAGGAAACCTCAAAATTTTGGCTGTTTGGGAAAGGGTTTAGTGATTTTATAAATTCTGACTGTAAATACTTACATGATAACATTCTTTTATTGTCTTTACCATTACTATAAACAAAACTTGTAGGGCAGTGTTGACATTTGTGCATTCCACTGTAAAATAAATTGAATATGCATTTATACATTCAAACTTAATTTCACTGCTTGACACCACATTGAGTAAATAACAGAAATTGTCTGTAACAATTAAATTTATTTTCCATTTCCACAAGGTTTGCTACCCTTAAAAACCAAAAACTGTAAAATTTCATTCTTTTACAGTTGTTGTCTGCACCATCCTTGAATATAGGTCTACCACAATAATGAGTTTTGGTCAATGTATTATTTAAGATGAAATAATTGATCTGTAGAAACGGCCTCTATAATAGATCATCAATATATACTTGCATACTAAACGGGTCTCTCTAATACATCTTTAACACATATTTTTCAATATAGCCAGTCTCCCTAAAGAATCTTTGATATGACCTTTTTGAATATAGACATTCATCTTTAATATATATTTTTTCATTATGACTCTTGTGACCTTCTTATTCAATAAATCGCCAAACCTGCATAGCTCAGTCAGTAACACAGTGACATCAGAGTCGGTCCATCAAGGTGTTATGAGTTTGAACTCCGGCTCAGCCAGAATCCATTCTGACATTTGACAAAAGTCATTTGTCTCTCACCAATGGGTGTGAGTCTTCTATGTTAAAGAGCAGCTGGAGCCTCGGTTCGAATGTTGTGGTAGTACTGGTGAGAGAAATACCAGGAATCCATGGTTAGATGCTCCAGCCGCCATGATATGGCTATATCAGTAGAAAATGGCGTTAAAAAATTTAAATCAATTCTTTCTATCATTAGGCCTACATACTTAATATTTGGTACCTTTCAACAACTCAGATAATATTCAAAAGTAATTTTTTTTTAATATTCAGCAGTGAGAATACTTTAAACAGATATACTGATTTATAACATCATTCATTACCTGCATCTATGTGACAGTCCCTTGCCATGTTAGAATAACGAGAACATGCTTCACCATCACGTTCATCTACAATATCAAATAAGTACAATTTAGATACTTTGTTCCCATTATTGTCTATAGCAAAAGTAGTAGGGTAATGTTGCCATCAGTGTGAAATAAATTGAATATTCATTTAATTACACTTATTGGCGCCCTTACAAAATAAAATTATAGGCTTTAAAAAATAGTGGAAATAGACAAAATTACATGTAGCATACAATTTCTTCATTGCCAGTTTTCCATCCTTATTTGAAAGACCAACAAGTAAATTTCTTTCATTTAAAAATTTTGTCTGCAGCATCCTTGAGTGTACCAAACCACTTTTATGCTCAAAGCAAAAGATCAAATAACAGATCTGTTAGCATGGTGCCTGTATTTGTATATTATTATAGCCTGTCCCCTTAATAATGCATCATAATCATTAATACATGTCTTAAGATATAGCCTGTCCCCCTATTGCATCTTTAACCCATTACCACACTGTGACTCTTTCTGAAACTCTACAAGATTAATGCTTTGGAAAACATTGTGGAAGATGAAGAAATTTCTTGTCACTTGTAAGCAATTTCTTCATTTACTTTGTGCTTTCTACCCCGAAAGACCAAAATTTTCTTAATTATTTTAGCCAGAATCTAACGTAAAACTAAGAGGGTCCTTATGGTATTAGAGTGAACATAGATCCAGATCAGCCTGTGCTTAGGCACAGTCTGATAAGGACCTATTTTGTTCTACACTAGCTTTTACAGGACCAGTAATCACTGTTAGGGAGCATCATAGGTCCTGATCAGCCTACACTTTGGCAAAGTCTTATTTTTTAAACATGTAAGTCTGAAAGGCTGTAAGGGACTTTTTTCCAGATCCCGACTGTTCTACTTACTGCATCATTAAGTATAGTGTAGATATGAACAGCCAGACTCCCTAATGCATCTTTAACCAATTCCCAGATAGTGACTCTGTGAATTCCCACAATATAATGGCTTTGGAAAACATTGTGTAAAATGAAGCAATTGCTGATTACAAGCAATTTCTTCATTTTCCACAACAATTTCTGTCAAGTAAGATGCACAGGTGTAAAATTTCATTCACCTGAAATTCTCATCTTAAATATCTTTGAATTTAGAACAGTCAAAAGTAATGCTGTTTGGTAATAGGTTAATATTTATATATTTATTATTTATTTTAGTTATAGCCAGTCCCCTTAATGCATCTTTCATATATAGCTTTATATATTGATGGTCCCCCTAATGCATCTTTCATATATAGCTTTATATAGCCGGTCCCCCTAATGCATCTTTCATATATAGCTTTATATATAGCCGGTCCCCCTAATGCATCTTTCATATATAGCTTTATATATAGCCGGTCCCCCTAATGCATCTTTCATATATACATGTACATTGTAGCTATATATTTAGACGATCTCCCTAATGTCATGTTTCTGCCGATGATGTTGTAACTATTGGCTTCACCCATTCACAAAAGGCATTTATAACAATGAGCAGGTATCCATTCCTACCTGGATCTGAACACACTTGAATTTTTATATTGATTCTCAGTCTAAAGTTTGAATGCCAAAAACTTCTTTTTACATTTAACCCTTTCCCAATCAAAAATATCTTCATTTATATAGCACTCTTGCATTGTTACACTTTGATATTTATTTTAGTAAGTTTTATGAAAATATGTTACAATAAAATCTCATAGAAATCTCTCATAGTGTTTCAGCTATGGAACATTTTTCTCTCAAATATTTTCCAAGCCAGAATGATGGGCAAGCAATTAGATGCTTAATCAGAAAGGATGTTGTGGTAGTACTGGTAAAAGTCATGATGAGGTACTCCACCTGTCACAATATGCCGATATTAGTTGAGAGATATATCTAATCCCATTATTTAAACAAAATTTTACAATAAGAAATAAAACTTACCAACAGATCCTTTGTGATAACATTTTATTCTGAGAAGAGCAAGATTTGGGTGATCTATCTACACTGACATGGCTTGCAACTGTAAAATCAAATAAATCATACTTTTTAAAGTGAACTAATTTCACTTTTTGTGTATTAAATTATTATGCATATTCATCTGAAGAATTATTGGTGTAAACACCAGAATATCTACCAAATGTTATATCTAGTATAGCTTACACAGTCTGAAATATTACAATGTGCTATAGGTCCCAATAAATTACCTGGCAGATTATCCCTATCGATTAGCTAGAGATGCCAGGTCATTTATCGTGAGCTAAAACAACATTTTCAAAACGATACCTGTGTTTGTCCATAACATAAAAGGCTTGGGAAACAATACATATTTTTCAATATAGGCAGTCTCCCTAATGTATCTTTCAGATAAATATCTGTGTACATAGCCTGTCTCCCTAAACATTGATTATATATAGGAATAATCATAATTAGGGAGATAAAAACAAGAGGACCCTAAGGGCCCTAAATCGCTCACCTGAGTAATGTTTTAATAATGCCAAATAACTTTGCATATGTTACGCATTGTGGTCCCAGAGAAGAATTTGGCCATGTAGTTTAGGAGATGTTGTTTACAGATATTGATGAGCTTTATGACATTTCCCATTTTCTGATGCCACAGCAACCAGAGTTTTTCATGGATTTCAATTCTTTTAGCAATTTTCATTTATAAGGGACCACCCAAGGAACATTTCTGTCAAGTTTGGTTGATTTTAACCCAGAGGTTAAGGAGGAGATGTCGTTTAAAGAAGTTGTTAAGATTTTGTGAATTTCCCATTTTCCATTGCCACAGCAACCAGAGTTTTTCATGGATTCCAATTCATTTAGCAATTTTTATAAGGGACCACCCAAGGAACATTTCTGCCAAGTTTGGTTGATTTTGACTCAGTAGTTTAGGAGGAGATGCCGTTTTAAGAAATTGTTGACGCTGTGACGGACAGACGGACGCCGGAAATTGATAGATCACAATACCTCACCTTGAGCACTTCATGCTCAGGTGAGCTAAAAATACAATGAATCAATACTTAGTTTAAGACTTGATACACAACAGCATTCATTACCTTCGTCAATGTGACTTTATCCCTTGCGATGCTACAATAGTGCCAGTATGCTTCATCGTTGCTCACACCTACAATGTGAAATAAGTACAAATTTAGATTCGATATTAATTACCATCATTGTTTAAAGCATTACAAAACACAAAACTTAAAAAGGTCTCAGTTTTGCCATCAGACCATTTCACTGTACAATAAGTTGACTATTCATTTAACCCATTCACACGTAATTACACTAGTGTCAAAGCGGCTTTTCCAAAGTCTTTAAGTTTAAGTTCTTGTAGGGGCTTTCAAAACATTGAGGAAAAAGAATAAACTACATTTAACACGCAATTTCTTCATTTCCACAATGTTCCCTACCCATAACTGAAAGCATCCTCGGAAACCCCGCGGTCATAGCTAAGCTACATGACCCCTGGGGCAATTGACCGGCAAAACTTTGCATTAGCCGCTCCCAAATGCCACCGTTTCATTGGTTCCATCATCATTTCATGATGGGTGAGTAGACCAATCAAACCGGCCGATACAAATCGCCACATCTAAACAGTGATTACGTCACAGGTACGTAATTTAATCCTGATTCAGGATAGATAACTGCGTAGGAGATTGACAAATCGCTTCGGGTAAGTTGTCAATTTGAAGGATTACTATCATTTAGCGTGTGGAAAATTTGCTGTTCCAAGTTTAAAAGACTTCAAAAGAGAAACTTTCCCTATCTTTCTATTTTAAAGCCGTATGACATGTCAGCGATCTGTAATTTTTTATCTCGTTGTCGCACAAATTACATCTTATCATGAGCGCAGCCATCTTGGTTGTAATTGTCAACGCATGGACTTTTGAGAGCTGTTATTTGATTGGGCCTTGCACTCACGCGTTTCGTATCGATTTTCGGCGGCTAATTCAAAGTTTAGGTGGCCAAGTGCCCCAGGGGTCATGTAGCGTAGCTATGACCGCGGGGTTTCCGAGGATGAACTGAAAGATCAAACATGTTGAATTTCATTAATTTGATATTTTTGTCTGCAGCATACTTGAATTTACCAAACCACATTAATGTTCAAGCAAAATATCAGATTTGTACATTATTATAGCCGGTCTCCCTAATGCATCTTTAATATAGTACAGTAGCCAGAATCTGAAAAAAGGCACTTATGGCATTTGAGAACAACATAGATCCAGATCAGCCATGTTATTCTCTATTAGCTTTTCCATGACCTGTGACCACTGTTAGGGAGCATCATAGGTTCTGATCAGCCTGCACTTTGACATTGACGAAGTCTCATCTTTAAACATGTAAGTCTGATATCCTATATAATGGACCTTTTTCCAGATGCTGGTTCGTCTCCATATATACAATTACATCTTTAATGTTATATTCTAGATACAAATACCCCTAATGCATCTTTAACCCATTCTAGTACAATGACTGCAACATAATTATCCTTACAATATAATGGCTGTAGACAACATTGTGGAAAATGAAAAAAAATGCCTATGACAAACAATTTCTTCATTTCTCACATCATTCTCTGATAAGAAAACGCAAAATTTCATTCACCTGAAATTGTTGTCTGCAACATCTTTGACTTAAGAAAAAGTATTTACTTACTTACTTACTCCTCTTCGCCCATGGTTGGGCATAGGGCCTTCACTACAGCTCTCCAGTCGGATCTGTCTTCAGCCTTCTTCTTCGCCTTGCTCCATGACAGTCTGACCTTTCGAAGCTCAGCATCAAGGGTTCGTCTCCAGGTCAGTGCAGGCCTGCCTCGCAGATGGTATCTTTCAATTTCCCTTACTACCTGCGCCATCCGGCCAGCTTCATAGAGCGTTCTCACATTCCAAGTCGCAATCCGTATGTTGTGTTTTGGTGAGAGTAGGTTTGTCTGCAGATTCCTCTGCGTCATTAGCTCTCTCCGTGGTCGATTCCGTAAATCCGTCCGTATTTCTGTAAAAAAAGTAAAAGTATTGCTGTCTGGTAATAGATTAATCTTTATATAACTATAGCCGGTCTCCCTAATGCATCTTTCATAAATAGCTGTATAATAGCTGGTCCCCCTAATGCATCTTTCATATATAGCTTTATATATAGCCGGTCCCCCTAATGCATATTTTATTTATAACTTTATATACAGACGGTCTCCTTAACGTATATTTTAGTTTAGTTTATATGTCTCAGGGTCCAACATAAACATTTTTGAATACCAGACAGTCGGGCTAGTTGCTGCCAGGTGCTGCTAGCCCTGACCAAACATGCACTGGTCCTGACCAAACATTTGGATAATGGGGAAAAGGTGTAAACAACAATAATCCTTTAATAAGCTAAAAGACAAGTTTTGAATCACAATTGAATGAAAATTTGAAGGACCCATGTTCTTGTTGTGTCACATATCAGGTGTTTTCATTATGGTAATAGTGACTGAGATTTGAAATGAGGCTGACCAGTCGGTCTTGCATCTTCGGGAACTAACTAGCCCTGACCAAGCAACAGGCAGTTAATGTCTGTCGGGCACAGGTTAATGTTGAACCCTGTGTCTGTTTATATATCTAGTCTTTCTAAAGCGCGGTATATACATAGGATTTATCAAGGAGACAAAATGTACTTTGTTTGTCTTTGTGTTTGATCATGATATTTTCAATTCATACATCATACAATATTGGTGTCAATTCATTTATTATAAAATGTTTGCATTTGCAGAGAACCGCAAAAAATGAAATTACTAAAATATAATCTGCTCAGCACTGTTGTTAACATATTTTTTGGACTCAGCACTTTTATACGCCGCCGGAGGCGGTTGTATATTGGCGTCATCTTCTCCGTCTGTCCATCCACTTTTCTCGTAATCAGCATTTTCCTCTTTTGTCTCAATGTTTTTCCAAAGCCTTTTTCTAAAATAGACGTCAAAACTCAAAACCAGGCCCCGGTTTCTCGAAAAAACTTAAGTATATTCTCATGAGAAAACGCTCAACTTCATAGGAATACTCTCCAACGATGAAGGGTATTCGATTGAAGTTCATGTGGATTTTGTGCGATTTGAGCATGGTGCTCAGATTTGAGCATGATAACTTACTTAAGTTTTTTCGAGAAACCGGGGCCATGTCTTGTTTTGGGCAGTGGTAACAGATGTTCTACATGCCTAGATATGTGCTATTTCTTACAGCTTCTTAATTACCTTAAACATTTTTTAGAGAGCAATATCTAGTCATGATTAAATGGCACTAAGGTACAAACAATGCAGAGATATATGTCTCAAGAGCACTTTTCCCACATAATGGCTCAATATAAGCCAATAAATTGAAATGATGTTCCTTTAGTTTTAGACTGAGTTACAACACTGAACAGCATTCCTTACCTGCATCTATGTGACTATCCTTTTCTTTTCTAGAATAATGAGAACATACTTCACCATTTCAATCATCTGCAATATGAAAGCAGTACAATTTAGATTGGATGTCCATGCATTTATACACAAGGCAGTAATGTGGCATTAATTTATGCAACATTTGTTTTAACAGTTTGTTAATTCTTTGAAATTCTTTCATTACTTTACAAACTGTGGGTAACCCATGTGACTTTTGGGAAGCGTTCACACCGAAAATCGTCTGCTTGAAGTACAAGTTTTGTGTAATTTCTCAGCTAATACACATCTTTCAGAGTGCCATTCCTGGTACTTACTCACTACACACAAAATTCCTAGGTTTCTTCAAACATGAAAAGTGAATAATTTTGCTTGAATGTTTGAAGAAACTATGGGTATCCGCACAGAGTGAGTTAGGTTAGGGAATGACCCCCCTCAAAGGCGCCTACCGTGCACTTTATCTCGTCATAATCTGTAGAGATTAAGCTGAGAAATAGAACAGAACATAATTTAAGCAGACAATTTTTCGGTGTGAACTCTTCCCAAAAGCCACATGGATTACCCACCTTGTTTACATATTCTCATAAATTTCAACTAAAAAGATACATTTAAAGTAAATTTATCCTATAATTCTGTTTAATTGAGTAAACAAAGTATTTATGAGTAAAGATAGGTATTTATGATATTGTTCTGAGAAATCTTTTCATGGTAGTCTAAAGGTTGAATGCCTATATCATTTTTTTTTACATTTAAATCAATAGGGGAAGATTTTTTTCCAGATAACCATGACATACTTTTGGTCAAACAAATAGACTTTTGTGGGTGTTGTAAACTGTTGTTGTAAAATGTCGTAACTACAGCTAAATTCAAGCGGTAAATACTAGTTTTATAACAATATTGACTGTTTATCAAAACATAGTGGTAAACTTATTCTATTTTTAGCATACAATTCATTGGTATTCAAGACCCCGACATGGATTTGATGTCCCAAATACAAAATGTCACTAATAGGGAACGATATTAGGGAATGATTTATCCAGTTAACTGTGACGTAATTTCGGACGAACAAAGAGTATTTCGTGGTGGTTGTTAGAAAATCTCGTAACTACGGCTTGACTCAAGCCATAGTTATGGGATTTTATAACAACACCGACGGTTAATGAAATCAAAATGTAACTGTTAACCCAGTCTATTTTCAGCACAAAATTCACTGCCATTCAGGCCCGTAGGAACAGGGGGGCTGGGAGGGGGGGGGGGCTAAGCCCCCCAATGTTGGCCAAAAATGCCGAATTTTCTTAATTTTACACTGAAAACTTTGGGAAAACCCGAATTAGCCCCCCCCCTCCCAATATTCAGGACAAGGGCTTTAACCCCCCCCCCCCCCCCCCCAATATGAAACTGCTTCCTACGCGCCTGCCATTGAAGAAATCCTTTGATAGAATACATAGACCATAATATTCAGTGTTTCCATTTACATAAAAAAATATTGAGTCCCTGGGACCCAGTGCTGTAGAAAAAGTTGAGTCCCAACCACTTTCAGTTGAGTCCAATTTTGACTTCCACAAATCATCTTCAAATAAATTGTTGTACTTGAACGGGCTTAATAACCCTTTCCCAAACAAGACCTAGTTTTCCCAGTTAAATCTATTAAGCATTTTTTTCAATTTGCCTCAATGTTTTCTGAGATATTCTCAAGTTTTATACCTAAGTTATCACAAATTTTGTTATCTGCAGCAGCTTTTATCATTCAGTCTTTGAGCGCCGGATCAGCAAGCCCCTGGTCTTGAAAAGACCGCGATTGTTTCTTTTTCTTGGCTTGAGAAGCCATTATCATTTACAAAATGAAAGTAACAGTTGGTTTCCGGCTATCAAATTGTCCACAAAACAATATTTCAGACAGTTCGGGTACCAGACGAAAAAACGGGAATCCCAACAATCGCAGCTTTTTGGTTAGACGTTGGCGAAGTCTATTTATAGTAACTTTGGAAAACCGGTGACTTTGCTTCTGTCATACTTTGAAACATTTTGGATTGTTTTCGCTAGTTATCTGACGTTTCTGCGTAAGATTTATGAAAATATATTGTTTTTGCCTCTCATTTTATTTTGCGTCCCATGGACGCGACGAGTATAAACATTTTGCGTCCGAGCTGATTTCAATGCGTATACACGTAACAGATACTTTTACGTCGTAAATGGAAACTCTGATATTGTTACCATGTGTCAATAAAATTTTCAAATATTCATGAAATATTTACCATCTGATTTTTTCATCCGGTTGTACATAATGGTTTGGGGGATCTTTCTAAACTGACATCTTGACCTGCACCTGAATAATAAAATCAAAATATTTAGAATGAAATTAACCCTTTCCTAAACCGCAACAATTTGGTTTGTTTCGGACTTCCAATATCAAAGCAGCTGCAAACAACAAAATCTAGACAAAGAAGAAGAAACAATTTGTGTTCATGTATGGTATTCCATGTTTTCTGGGTTTCTTTATCCAGGAGTTGTGGGTTCAAACCCTGCAGTGCTTGGCCAATATCTTTTCTAACAGTTTTAAAAAGTGACATTTCACATTTATTTCATTTTTTTAAAGTATGTCTTGATGCAAAGATTGTATATTCTAATGTGTAGAAATACTATTAGTTTTTTTAAATTGTTATTTATGAGCGAAAAATATGCCTTTAAAGTTGAGACAGAAATGACAAATTCTTTATAAATTTGAACAGTTGTCCACAACAATTTGTTTAATTTTAGCAAAAAAAATAAAATATATATTTCTCATAAACGGTTCAATATTTTGGCGAGCCGTGGCCATGGCGCAGTTGGTAGCGCATCTGCCTCTCATTCGAGAGGTCCCGGGTTCGATACCTGGCTGCTGCAAATACCTTTACTGACAATAATGTCATCCATCAGTGGTTTGATATCATGAACCTATGTGGGGGTGCAGCTGGGGGCTCGGTAAGGGTGTTGTGGTAGTACTGGTATGAGAAACGCCAGCAATCCATGGTTAGGTGCTCCAGCCGCCGCGATATGACCCTGGTAGTTGAAAACGGCGTAAAACCCCAATAAACTCAAACTCAATATTTTGGCTTGAAATTTTCAAAAGAAAATATGCTCTTTCAGATAAAATTAAAGTAAAATTTATGTAAAAATTATTGGAAATGTCACTTTAACAAAAATCATAATGTTTCTCTCACCAGTTGAATTCAATCATCTTAGTGCTCAAGAGAAAAGCAAGTTTGGATTGAATATATATATTGTTATGGTACTGTGGAGAGAAAAATACCAGGAATTCTCTGTCAGGTGCTCCAGTTGCCGCCAGGATATGAGCATAACAGTTGAAAACTTAATTAACCCTTTCCAAAACAAGATCTTGTTTTGGCGTCCTTAATAGAAAACATAAATCCTTTTGTAATCAATATCAAATCTATAAACCAGTATTTTTCAAATTTAATCACCCAGGTTTGGAACATTTGAAAGCCTAATTATCCCTTTCACAAACAAAACCTGGATTTGACATCCTTGATAGAAATGGCTTAGGAAACATTGATGCAAAAGAAGAATATCCTTAGTGATGATCAGCATTTTCTCCTTTTGCCTCAATATGTCATCTGCATAGGCACTTAGATTCAGGAGTTTTAACCATTTGCCTTTGGGAATAGATAATCTAATTAACCACAAACCTGCTTCTAATCTCTGTCGGCAATGGGCTGATCTTCATTTTCTTCCATGTCAGTCTTCATAATTAACATTGAATCCTGAAGACACAATAACAAAGAATTTTGTGCTAAAAATAGACAGGGTTTACTGTTATGTTTTGATAAACCCTAGTTGTTGTTATAAAGTCTCGTAATTACGGGTTGAATCAAGCTGTACTTACGAGATTTAATCACAACATGTGCGAAATATTAGATTCTATTTGTTTGTCCAAATTTATGTCACAGTTGCTTCGATAAAATTGTTTCTTATTTCCAATCAAGTACAGCCTTAAAGCTACATAAGATGCCATAGATATGGCATTTCAAAGTGCAATTTTCTCCTTTTGCCTCAATGTTTTCTCTGCTATACTGCACACAAATTCTATTGTCATTAATGTCCAGTTTTAATCATCAGACAGTTCTCCAATAACTGGATTTGTTTCACATAATTTCTCTCTCAACAACTTTTTAACATTTTCCCAATCATTACCTTGTTTTGAATCCCTAGCAGAAATAGTTTGGAAAATATTGAGAGAAAAGAAGAAATAGAATTCTAGCTGATAATCCTATAGTCTATCAGCAATTCATCTTTTTATGTCTATGTTTCATTTTAGTTCACTATATCCAAACTTTGACGTTTTTGGAAGTGGTTAAAATGTGAGGAATTTTACTTCAAGACAGTAAAGTAAAAAGTAAAACCACTTCAAGAAATTATACAACTAACCTTGTAGAACATAGTACCACATAATTCACTATCAATCAATATGATAACCTGTTAATTTTCCATTTTCTTTCAATATTCATCTTGTGAATTATAAATGTGCAAGCCATTGTACATAAAGGTTAAATCTTACCTCCCATAAACTTTGAATTTTCCAATACATTATACATGTATACAGTGTAGGCTTAGTACACAGTCTGCAGTCAGTGTTCTAAAAATAGAATACTGTATAAGAGATAGAACAAATACACTGTGTATTGATTCAGCTTTTAAACCCTAGAAGATTTATCTAAAATAAAATCTATATATTGTAACCATTGATTCCCAAACAGCAAACATATAGATTGTTTCAATTATAACAGCGAAATTTCAGAGATTCTATGTAAAAAAAAACAGTGACAAGAGGGGAAAATGCTGAATCAGTATAAATTTCTCCTTTTGTCTTGATAGTTGCAAAGCCTTCGTTTTCATTGAGACGTTAAACCAACAGGTCTCATTGGGGAAAGTGCTTGCCGCGAGCGGCTTACCAAACTCTGGTGTATGCCGATCCCGAAAATTGAAATTTATAATTTTGTGGATTTGATTCAATTATGTATTGCCAATATTTGCCATGACAAAAATTCTAAGGAACAGACAATTAAACAGACAAATCGTTAAGGTAAAACAATAATAAAACATACAACTTACTGTTCAAATGCATTAATTTAAACAGAAAATTACAAACCTCATCCGCCTTTTGTAAGTTAGACCGCCGCCATCTTGAATTCTTGTAGACCGTTGGACCGGAAGTGAGATTTCCACCCAGAGAGAAAAAATTCAAATTCACTTAAAATACCGGACAGCAAAAAAGTTATCTTTTTTATTTATCATCGGATTTTCATGATTTTTACGGCATATTAAAGGATTTTAGTCAATGAAAACTAATCAGTATTTATTTTTTGTACATATAGTGGTTTCAATGACGTAATTTTGCATTTAGTGTGGTCTACCTTATACAGATTTTTAGGCATTTCAAAATATATACAGGTCTTGACAAAACACCACTTTTATGTCTTTTTTAACCGAAAAGTACGACAAAATTCATATGAATATATTTGTTTTAACTCTCTAGTTACTGAAAAAGTGGTGATTAAAAAATTATATTGGTTATACTGTCTTACAGAGAATGTCAAACATTAAGGGGACCAAAGTTTGGTCTCCTTAATATTTCGGTCTCCTTAATACAGATTATTATATACGAACGGTCCACCTAATGCATGTCTCACATATATATATATATATATATATATATATATATATATATATATATATATATATATATATATATATATATATATATATATATATATATATATATATATATATATATATATATATTGGTTTATCTTCAATAACTTTTTTATCAGTTAATTATTCAAAAATCTAGATCTACCACGTTCAGCTTATTTCTGGCATTTTCCAACATTCTCTGATTTTCTGAAATTCTTGGTCATGTGATTATCCACCGTGCTACCTGGTAGGCCTATTAACGGCATTGCAACATGTTGATTAACCCATCACCAAACGACAAAATCTTAGACTAGTCCAAATTCAAAGACGTTGCAGATGATAATTACAAGTAAATGGAATTTAAAATTTGTTGGTCATTTTGGGTAGAAACATTGTGGGAAATGAAAGATTGCTTGTCACAAGCAATTTCTTCATTTAAATTTTCCTCGGTGTTTTCCAAAGCAATTATCTTGTGAGGAGTCAAAAAGTCAGTGTGTGGTAATGGGTTAAGATGAGAAAAATACCGTGATTACCAGCATTTCTTCTTTCTCTCTTTATTTCTGAGTTTATTATTCGCATTTATAGGCTACTAAGCTTGTCGCCTGATGAAAAACTGACTTCAAAAAATGATGGCCTTGTTAGAAATGATTTGAGAAATCACCGAGAGAAAAGAAGAGATTGATTCTATTATAAGCAATCTCTCATTTTCCGTCATTTTTTTCTGTACAATATCATGTGTACACAAAAGGTGCTTCAAGTCAGACCAGTAGTGCGAATTCATGTGGGGGATAAATTTTGCGTCTTGTACATTTTACGGTTAGGTAAATTACGCGACACCGACACATGTAAATAAACAGAAAACTCGTGAAAATTTCGTGTTCCCTATCTTGAACTTTAATCCCACTTTTCAACACATCAAGCCTCCTTCTAGACAGAACAGCCCTTCATCTTAAACATGTCATCTCCTTCACGTAATTTTGACAGCCGACAACCCTTGCTGCTGGACGAGGAAGCTCAAGAATTCACGGCCTATGACGACGACGAGCTCCGGGCTGCAGCAAAGTTGAGGAGAAAGAGACAAAGGTAGTGTGATTATTAGTGTGACAATTGCTCATATCATATATGCCAGGGTTTATAAATAGGACTACCTTTTCCCTGAATATTTTAAAATCATTTAAGGTTCCAAACATCCCTTTTAATTGGTTAAGTCTGCTCGTTTGGTAATAGTCCTATCTATAAGCCCTGGCATATTTTTATCTTTGAAGTGATGCCAGGTCTTATCATTTTCGCCATTTTGTCTATAGCACTTCCGCCGTGCGGAAAACGTCTGAGGTTTAGCCCTCAAACTACTTCATTTGAAATCAAAATTTCGATCTAAAAATGGTATGAATTGAAAGATAAATCAATTGTTTTTCACTTCAGTATAATTTTGAAATAAAAAATTACCTTGTTGTTGTTGTTGTTGTCACAGGTAATTTCCCACACTTGCTATTGTGGCACTCCTCTTGAGGATATGGAGACACTCCACAACGGGAAATGCTTCCGGGTCGTAGTATACAAACATAGTTCCGTCAAAAACTGATTCGCTCCTTTTGTTGCATTGATTCTGTGTCTATAGAATAGACAGATGCATGAAATGTGGTTCTGCATACTGGCAGACCATCAGTGTACTGCTAGGATGTGTTTTAATGAATTTGTCGGGAACTAGTTTCTTGCGCGGTCGTGACCTTTCATGGGGGTGTGTCACATGTAGATTCCAAAAGAGATGACAAATTGCAAGGGTGGCTGTGTTCACGGGTGCGTGATTTTAGCTGATGGTGCTATTGATACCACTTTCTTGGTATTTAATTAAAGACAAATGAAATGTCTATTAAGCAGACTAAGTAAAATGTGCCGCAAAGACTTCTGAGTGAAGCTAGAAGCTGCCAAATCGACCCATTTTACTATATATTTAATATGGCCGTTTCGTTGAGGAGTGACACCTATATGAGCAAGAAGTGAAAATTACGAAATTTCAACTTTGACCACATTTTTGTGTTTGAAGTGGTTTCAATTGATCTGAAAGTAGAGAATTTGTGAAAAAAAGATCATATTTTCAAAATTGTTGTCTTATTTTAACTTGAATTTAAAAAATTTAAAAAATGTTAAAAAGAACGAAGACAACGTTAGAAACCACATCAAATTGACTCGATTGCTTGTTTTGTCAATTCCTATGTATTTTTGGATACGTAATTTCTTTTTTTTTACTAGTTCAAGCTGAAACTAGCTTGGAAATATCGTTGGAGAGGCGAAAAACCCTTTATCCCTGAAGCACCCCGCCTAAATTAAAAAGGTGCGTGACATCATTTTTTCATTAAATTTGATTTTAAATCAAACTTTTTTGCACGAAATGCCTTTTGTTTTGCTTATCACACAATAGAGAAAGCAAAGTAGTACAAAATTCTGGATTTTAAATAGATTTAATCCATATTTAACCATTTCAATAACAGAAAATGACATTTTTTTGTTTAACATTTTGCCCCCCCCCCCCATTTTTGTATGCCCCCCCCCTTGTGATTTCCTTCTATTTTCTATACAAAATCCCTTTTCAAGTAGGAGTAACACGTATGCAGTAATTATGTATTTCAAAGATATTTTGAAAGCATTTTTAGAGGAAAATAGACTGCAGAAACCCTTTATCCTATAAAGACTTATCTTATTATTGATTTCTGTTTCGTGTGTCTTCCACCTTTGTATTGTCTTTTAAACCTTTGTTTTTCCTTCTCAAAGACACGGTTTTCATCTAACTTGAAAAACTGAAGACGGGAAATAGCAAAGAAAATCTTGTGTAAAATATTTCAGCCGTTTTTAAGATTTTTTCGGTCCACAAAATAACGAATTTTAGTAGAAAACTCGTTAATTTTGTCATTTTGGCCCCTTTTTACATGCCTTGTTTCTGCTAATTTGTCACAGAAGTTACGAATTTCGTTTTACATAGTGTTACTAATTATATAGTATCGATTTGCTGTATTTCCACATTGAAAACATTGTAGGAAAAGGCGAAAACCCTTAACTCTCTTCAATACTTACTTTGGTCATAATCCGATTTAAGAGGCTTAATTGGCCAGTAGTGGCCATTTCCTGTCCCAAAACAGTCTTTGTTTTTATTTATTTTATTGTACAAGTATATATCTGCACTCAAGTAGTACTTTTACAAAATTCAAGTTTAGTTTTTGCAGTTTAAAATGTATATAAATGATAAAAATAGGATTTCAGACTGAAAAGGGACATTTGTCTTAAAACAGCTCCTTTTTCCGCATTGTTTTATGCAGTGTTTTCAAAAAATGCATCTTACTGTGAAAGCTTAAGGACTACAGAGTAAGTATCTTTTTATTTTTTGGAAATCTGACCATAAATCACTGATTTATTCCAATTTAAGTAAGCCAGGGGGGTCTCAACCCAGCTTGCATTAAAAACATCGTTTTGCAGTTAAGGGGGGGCCCTTTTTAAAATGCCACTCGGTTGTTACTTAGAGACAATTTTTACACTCTTTTTATGTTTTCTCTTTGGAAACACCATAAAGCACTGACCTGAGACAGATTTGGTAAATATTTTGCAAAATCCTTCACTATATAGGAGACACTCCACAACGGGAAATGCTTCCGGGTCGTAGTATACAAACATAGTTCCGTCAAAAACTGATTCGCTCCTTTTGTTGCATTGATTCTGTGTCTATAGAATAGACAGATGCATGAAATGTGGTTCTGCATACTGGCAGACCATCAGTGTACTGCTAGGATGTGTTTTAATGAATTTGTCGGGAACTAGTTTCTTGCGCGGTCGTGACCTTTCATGGGGGTGTGTCACATGTAGATTCAAAAGAGATGACAAATTGCAAGGGTGGCTGTGTTCACGGGTGCGTGATTTTAGCTGATGGTGCTATTGATACCACTTTCTTGGTATTTAATTAAAGACAAATGAAATGTCTATTAAGCAGACTAAGTAAAATGTGCCGCAAAGACTTCTGAGTGAAGCTAGAAGCTGCCAAATCGACCCATTTTACTATATATTTAATATGGCCGTTTCGTTGAGGACTGACACCATATTCACTCACGATTGAGATCACCGTTTATGTACGCGTATTATATATCGTAATTGTTTGTATGTCTATATGTTCGTGTAGCTAGCCTTATAGTATAAAGTCTATTATTAATAGAGAAACTTTTACGTAACAAGTCGCGATCTGGGCTTAGATTGGTCATATATACATGGGGTGAAAAACACTATTTACGCACTAAGTGTTGGATAGGAGGCGTGTTCTGTCGTTGTGTAGTGCCCAACACAGGTACTGCGAACTTCGCTCCATATCCCTGGTTTCTTCTTTGGTTGGTTTAATTAACATCTGTATTCTGTCATGTGTACAATCAAGTATGGTTTGCAGGAGTAGCTCTTTTTCTTTCAGCTGTAGTACTCTGTCTTCGCCTATAATTCTTTTTAATACATGGAGGTATTTATCTCTGTTTGTTGTATGTACTTTACAGTTCATGATAAAATGTTCGAGATTTTCTGTTTCTTCTTTACATAGTGGACATGTAGAAGGGGTCTGATTGTTGTTATATTTTGCAGCAGATTCTTGTAGAGTATATGTGCCTGTAATCAGTCTAGATTTGACTTCTGCCCGTCTTACATTTTCATCTCTAGGATACACTGACTTCCATATGTTGTGGGGTTCTTTGTGTGGAAATTTTTGAATTTGTAGGTATTTCAGACTTGATTTTGTTTGTTGGTCTTCTTTCCATCTGTTGTACCAATACTGATTAAGAGCAGTTTGTACCGTATTCTTCCATATGTTCTTACTTGGTGGATTGTCGAAGAGAAGTCTGATGTCAGGTAGTTTGTATTTCTCCAAGACGTGACGTATGGTTGATGCGAATGATTTTCCTTCAATAGCAGCTATACCGATTTGTCTGGATAGGACCTTATTCTCTGTGGAGTCTGGTAATCTTGCAATGTTCATGAAGAGTGATAGTCTATTTCTGTCTATTACTGATTCGATTGGTTCTACTCCAAGGAGGACATGTACTGCTGATGATGAGGTTCTATCTGGCAGACCTTGTATATGTTTGCAGATTTTACGTTGTAATTTTTCTAGCTTTTCAAGTTCTGTTTTAGGGACGTGTAGGACTTCAACACTGTGTAGGCATCTCGGAATGACATAGGTTTTCCAGAGTTTATGTGCTACAATTGGAGAAAAGCCTCTTCGGGCATGCAGGTTAGGTCCTAGTATTGAGTATATAGTCCTTCTGGCGATTTGCAGTCTCTCTTCTGTGTCTATTCTGTTCTTACTATTTCTATTTATACCCAGATGTTTTACATTTTCACTATATTGTATTTGTTGGTTGTTAAGGTAGATAGGTTGAGTGTCAGTCTTTTTACTTAGTTGGAGTAATTCTGATTTCTCTGGATTGATTTTTACCAGGTCTTGGTCTGTGCAGAATTCAACTATATTGAGCATAGATTGTAGTTCATGCATATTTCCAGCCATGAGTGCTGTATCGTCTGCACATGTAGGTGCTGATATGTTGATATTTCTGATGTAAGCTCCCAGTCCGCTGTCTTCAATTGCATTGAGTGTGCTGTTGTGATAACATTTGTATAAGGTTGTAGATAGTTTTGCCCCTTGTTTTGTACCTTGTTGTAGTTCGAAGCGGTCTGATAGGTTGTTGTTCCATTTGACTTGGACTGTGGAATTTCGATATAGGTTTCTAAGTAGAGTCCATAGGTTGCCAGTTATGCCTAGGTGGTATAATTTGTTGAATAGGATTTCATGGTTTACTGTGTCGAAAGCTTTTTGAGCATCCAAAGTTGCCAGGATAAGTGGAGTTTTCTGTTCTTCGAACCAATATATTGTTTCCGATATGAGGAAGGCTGCATTAAGCGATGAGCTTTTGGAAGTAAATCCTCTTTGTAGATTGTTTTGTTGTGGATCGAAGATCCCATCAAGTCTGTCCTTTAGTATACTTTCTACAATTCTCATGATAGTGTTACTGACTACTATCCCTCTGTAGTTACTTGGGTTGAATTTGTCTTTACCTTTTTTCGGGACTGGTGTGAGTATTCCTGCTTTTAGACTTTGAGGTACATCTAGCTGTATAAAGTATTCATTAATCATACTCTTGATAAAGGGTGTCACTTCTTCCCTGGCATGTTTTAGGTGTTCTGCTGTGATACCATATTGATCTTCCGCTTTACCAGAATTGAGTCCTCTTATGGCTCTATCTACTTCTTCCATGGTTACTGGTTCAATATTGCTATCTTGACTTTCTTCAATCACTTGGTTTTGTAATGTGGCATTGTTAATTCTGTCAAATTCTGCATGTTGTGTGTTAGACGGTGTGGCTAGACGCTGGAAATGACTCTTCCATTCATGCAGTACTTCTGTGGGATCAGTTACTTCCCTGTCATCGACTTTTAGAGTTTGTACCAAGTCGTTTTGATTTTTCCGCTGATTCTGTATAATTTTGTAGAATGTTTTTGTGTCTCTTTCTGAAGCCTCCATGATTTTATTGATATAGTTTTTCCGAGAGTCAGCATGGGCTTGTCTCTGCAGACTTTTTAGTAATCTTTTCTTTTCTGTCAATTTCTTCTTTATGGACATGGATGATTTGCCTGTTAGTTTGTATTCTCTGAAGAGTTGTTTTGATTCTGCGGAGATCTTACTAATTCTACTGTTCCATATGCTTTTTCCAGTTGTTTTTGCTTTGACTGTTGTTCTGTATCTTGGTATGGACTTCTTTCCCGCTGCGTGGAGAGCTTTGTTCAAGAGTTTTACCTTTTCCATTGGTTTGGTTCGTCTGTTTACATTACATAGTAACGTTCGAATCTCCTCTCTGTATAAGGTTGTATTACACCTTTCCCATTTTGGCTTCACAGTACATTTTTGTTTGTTGACTTTTCTTGTATTCCTTTGGAGGGTGATTCCTAGCTTCAGGTTAATCAGAGTATGGTCCGAGGTATTAATTGGGTCCATATCTAGTATGTTGAGTTGTTTGATATGCCTCGAGAGCGAGTCCTTGTATAGGAAATAGTCTATTTGTGATGTGAATTTCCCGTTATGATGGAAAAAGGTCGGTTTTTGTGGATGATTTCCGGTATGGAGATCGTTTTTGTGTATAAACGTTTGAAAGTTAAGATCTTTGGGGTTGTTTCTATATAATGAAGCATTCATATCCCCTGTTATAAGAATGTGATGTGTATCCTCATGTATGTTCATTAGTTCCTTTAACTGATCCAATGTATCCATGTAGTCTTCGTCATTATTTTGATTCTTGGAAGGCATATAGACATTTATCATGCACATGGGTTTCGGTGTTGTATTCACCAGGATTGCATTTATTCTTGGATTTGTGTACTCTATAGTTTGATATGATGTGATATTTCTTTCTTCCATAAGATAGCTGTTCCTCCATATCCCCTGATTCTGTTGAAGTCTAGTCTAGGATCGTCATCATCGACTGAGCTGGCTATATAGTCATGCTCTTCCGATATTCCATCTAGATATGTTATTTCTGCATTAAAAAGCCAGTGTTCTTGAATACATAATATGTCATTGTTTTCTAAAAGGTGCTTCATATATTCAGTGTTACTTCTCACGTTTTGTATATTGATACTGCCTATAGTTATCTCCATTTGGTAGTTGTCCGGCCATGCCGTAAAAAAGACTGTGTAGGGTTTGTTGGGTTGTTTGGTGTGTTTCGGTCCCTTTCTAGGTCGATAATCCTTTTCTTTACATGTGTATGTCCATATTCGTATGTCTCTTTATGTGTATTTGTATTTTGCGTACGTTTTGTTTGGCTAGTTTCCGGGAATGTTGTGTTATATTCTCTTCCCTTGTCGTTTACTGGCGTCTTATTTCTCATGTTCTGGAAGTTTGGGTGTGTTTCTTTCCCATATGTAGGCATTTTGGGTTGGTTTGTGACATTTGGCGCTGCCATTTCTTCAGGATTTGTCGTGTTACTGTTAGGGATATGATTTTCCCGTCCGTGTCGTTTGTCTGCATAGTTACCCTTTTTTGGCCTGTTTGTTGTTCTTTTCTGCAAGTGAGTGGGTTGGTAAGCATTTCTTTCAGGTATTGGTGGTCTTTGGGGTATTTGAGCATTGTTGTAAGTATGGTCTGGTTTCTGTTGGTGCATGAAGAGAGGTACTCCTGCGTGTGGGGGCTGTATTCCATGCATATACATCCATGGTTGGATTGGCTGTGGATAGGTTGATGACCTGGTGTGTTGTTGTTCTATCATATTCATTTTATGCATCTTCTGCTCTAGGTCCCTTTGTGTTTCAAGGAGTTGTATTTGCATTTGCAGCTTATTGTTTTCGAGCTGGTGTTTAGTTTGTATTTCAAGTATTTCTATTTTGTGTGATAATTGTTGGTATGAGTTTGTCATGGTTGGATTTGCATAAATGCTATTATTGGGGTTATTCGGTGGCGAGTGTGATTCGTCAGTGTGTGATCCCAGTTTGTTAGCCTGAAGGAGTCTGATTGTGTGTTCGTACTCTCTGTTTTTAGTTTCCAGTACTATAATCCTTGCTTTACACTCGGTTAGTTTCTTCTAATGTATTATTATCAGTTTTCTTTGCTTTCTTGGGTTTTGCTGGCTGTTTTGGTATTGTAGATTTTTGGTTTTCTTCGTTCTGCATATTTGGTCTTTCAGCCTGTGTTTCTGAGTTAGCTTGTATTATTGAATTAGTCATTGGTGTCTCTGGTTCACCCTTATCTAGCTGTTGACATAATGTGCATTTGTACGTTTTCTCCAGTTCTGTATCTGAATGGTTTATCCATGATTGTTCGATGCAGGTAAGATGGATAGTTTCATTGCAGATTGTGCAGTTGATAGAGATGCTATTGTCTATGGGACCATTACATTTCTGGCATATTGTAGTTAAATCAATTTCTACTATCTCTGGGGTTCTTTCGCTTTGAAGTTCGTTTGCATTTTCTTCAATATTGTAGTTAATACATGGTATCACCAGTGTTCTGCTACTAATTTGTGGTGTTGATGATGGTGAGGATTGTTTGTTATGACTTGTTGGTGAAGGACTGCGGATACTACCTTTTTCCTGATCAGCTTCTTGGTTACCGCTCGTGTTCGATTCTGTAGGATTTTCTGCTTCATCTGGTACACTGGTCTCGTTTACCTCTGCATGTTGAACACTAACTCGAGTGGTTTTACGTAATGTTTTACCTTTCGGATTTGTCTTTGGCGTCTTGTCTGTATTTTTTCTGTCGTCTTCCTGGAGCCTTTTCTTTGCGCTTTCTGTCTTGCTGTCTAAATGTAGTTTACATACAGAAGCTATTTTTTCATTGAAAATACTAAAATCATACCCTTGAATCTTTGTCATGATGTTTGGGAGGTCTTCTTGCAGGAACTGTGTGTAGTTTTTGCCATTAATGTCTGCTCTACAAGTGGTATTAAAAAAGTTTATTCTGTAAATTTGTTTATTACAGTCTCTCATTTTAACTGAAAAGGACTCTTCCACTGTTAGCGTGACGTTTTCTTTATTATTTTTGGCCAATTTTTTGGTGACCTTGCTTTCCATATCAGCATTATTATCGTAGTAGTGGTAAGAAGCGGCTTTGAAAGCTTCATAGGCGGCAGTTGAAAATGTAAGAACAATTGTACCTTGTTTTATTTCTATGTTGTAGTCATTTTCCCTATCAGTACCTGCCAGTTTCTTTTTCATCGTCTTTTTGAGGTTGATGTTGTAGTTCTGCTTTTTCGCTGGTGTTTTACTTGGCGTGTAAGTTTGAGGAGGTCTTTTCGTCCTTTCGCTTCTGCTCTTTCGAAGTACTAACTCAGCCATGATGTAGTAGGTGCCTTTACCAACAACTTAGTGCAAAATAGTGGACCCCTATGACCTTAAAAATGACAGTAATAATAGTAATAGCAGTTACGATCGTGCGTAAATGTTTGATAAATGATACGAGTCAACGATTTCAATTTAGAATGTTGCTAATTTAGTATTTTCATCTGTATAAGCACTATCACAGTATAGAAAAGTTCTTTTTACACTGTCACAGTTTGTTATCAAAAGTTCAGTAGAACAAACAGCAGTTCTTACACTCAGGTACACTGATCAGTCTGGTATGATAATATGTTAGTCTGTTAGATACAGCTAAATTCACACTATTGGCACAATTTGACTAGGAAACATTCGCGTTCATGTCGGGAAACAGTTCAGGAGACAGTTTATAAATATGGTTCATCTACAGGATAACGGCACATCCAGTAATAAAATTACTAATTCAACTTTTAAAATTAATTAAAAAGTACTATAAAAGTGTCCAGCACTAGGATTATCCACAATCGGCTTTGTAATATAAATATTGCACATATAAAATAGCATTGGTTTGACTGGCTATAATTTACGGTCACGTTATAAAACTTTGCAGTTAAAGTCTATCGGCTGTGGCTAATTCACTAAGAGCGTGATATATAATGTATGGCAAGTTCGTTCACTAAGAATGTGATATAATTAAATTCAAATTTGAACAGTTCAAATTTGCCAGTCAAATAAAGCCGCGAAGCCCAAATTTAAAAAGTAATTTAAAAGGTAAAATACGTTAAATTGCGTAAAAAGTTCGTTACAATACTTGTTGTTCAGCAAAAATTAGTTGTTACGATGTCTTCGTTTGGCTCCAGGTCCCTTGTTGAGTATGGAAGTCATCTGTCTTTGTCGAATTTTCCAATATGGCGGTCGTTCCACGTGTCCAATTCACAGCAGGCGCGGTAAAGTTTATCGCGTTTTTGGCTAGGTACAATTTCTTAGCATTCGCTCGGTAAACAAGTACTTTTAAAAACGTTTAGTGAGTGTTCTCAAAACTAAAACTGTGCATTAAAACATAGTAAAACTTCAGAATAAGATTTTTTCTGAGAGCTGTGCAAATTCGTGACCGTCACCACTGAGCACTAGCCAAGAACGTTTTATGAAAAATTCAACCAAATTTCCAACAACCCTATACAAAAGCAAGATGGCCGACAGGCTTGCCAATTGTAGTAAAAACACGTTTCACAGTCATAATTTGATTGACACATCAGTATTTTAGTAATTTTAAGGTGGTTATAAACATAATGTAGTTATTTTTCATTGTTTATGCCGCACTTTACCATGAATAGGGACTTAGAAGAATTTAAGATTTGCTACACAGAATAACAGTAACATGACAGGACTAGTTTGGTAAAGGGTTTGAGAGCAATTGTCACACTAAACACGGTTTTTAGCTCCAATGGCCGTCAGGCCAGCGGGTAGACTGGTACCCATTCGTGTAAATAACTGAATCTACGACTGGGAACAGCTACTGCATTCTGTCCTATGATTAGTCAATAGATAGGACCAATGAAACAGTCCGAGGAATTCAACCAATCAGAGCTCATGTTCTAAAAGTGTAAACAATACGTTTTGGCGCGCTTTTACTAAGTGATGCTACTCCGTAAGTCACTTACAGGTGCCCATTTACAGAGTTGCTTCTCCAGAGCTAGACTGGTACTCATTCGTGTTTAAATTAATCCGCGTAGTAGATTGAAGTAGATAATCAGTCCAGGCCGTGTACATGACCGTGGGATTAGCTATAACCGTACCTAAATCCGTAGTAGATTTCAGGTGCAGGAACCAGACTAGCCAGTGGGCTATTGTCATGGCGGTGTGTCTGTCGTGCGTCCGTCCGTAAACTTTTTCTTTAAAAATCTTCTTCTCAGAAGCTTCTGGATGGATTTCAATCAAACTTCAAAGGAATGATCATTGGGTGACCCTCTCTCAGATAATGAGATTCCTTCAAAGAATTTGGACTGAATCAGAATAACCTGAGTTATCTGCCCTTGAATGTCAAAAATAGCTGGTTTTGACTTTATTTTTACTCCACAATCTACAAACAGGGTTTTCCATGACACACAAATCATGCGTCATTGTCGCAATTTCAAAACAAATGACCCCTTAGAATTTTACTCGAGGGACATTTATTTAAAAAATGACGCAAATTTTAAATCCAGATTTTCATATGATTCTTGAGTTCTATGGCATTTGACCCACAAAATAGTAGAAATGACCCCTAACTTTTAAGGTAAGGGGGTCAAAATGACCCCCAAATTCTCATGCTCAGGGAAAACCCTGTACAAATATTGAACAATCAAGACAAAACTTAAAAGAATGATGGTGACTATAAGATCTTGCCTGGGTGTAATTTTCAGCTTGATCTGAATTTTACATCCTGAGTTATGTGCCCTTGAAATTGACAAAATTGCCATTTTCGGCTCTAGTTTGACATTGTTTTCACTGTAGCAACTACAAATATTTACTAATCAAGACAAAACTTTGACAAAATGATGGTGACTATGAGATCTTTTGTGGGTTTAATTTTCAGCTCGATCTGAAGTTTACATCATGAGTCATCAACTTATGTGCCCTTGAAATGGACAAAATTGCCATTTTCGGCTCTATTTTGACATTGTTTTCACTCTAGCAACTACAAATATTTACCAATCAAGACAAACATAGGATATAATGTTGGTGACTATAAGATCTTGCTTGGATGTAATTTTCAGCTCGATCTGTATTGTATAATGAGTTATTTGCCCTTGAGATTGACAAAATTGTCCTTTTCGCCTCTATTTTGACATTGTCAATAGCTGGTTTTGACTTTATTTTTACTCTACAATCTACAAATATTGACCAATCAAGACAAAACTATAACAGAATGTTGTTGACTTTAAGATCTTGCCTTGGTAAAATTTTCAGCTTGATCTGAATTTTACATCCTGAGTTATGTGCCCTTGAAATGGACAAAATTGCCATTTTCGGCTTTATTTTCCCTTTTACAACCATTAGTATTAACTAATCAATACAGAACTTTTGCAGAATCTAACTGACCATACGATCTTACTTGCTTGTAATTTTCAGCTTGGTCATGCATTTGCTTGTTTGCACAGCCTGAACCTTTGAAATTGCATTCAACAAGACAAACAGTCAGGCCTGTGGAACGCTTCCAGACCGCCAGGGCTGTCTAGTTTCCTCTTCTTGACCCATTACCACACACTGACAGCTCCCAGTTCAAATGAAATCAACTTCTCAAAATGCACAAAAACTGCGCTTTTGGGGGTATGATTACTTTCAGTGATATTCTAGTTTTCACTATTTTATGACAAAATTTTCAACAACCAAAAATTACAATACAAGATCGGTGACTTTTTATTTATCATTTTTAACCACAAGAATTACTGAAGCAAAATCAGATATCTCGCTTTGTTATGGGTCGAAGACAAAAAAAACAAAAGTATAAAAAATCTTCCCATAATGAATGATTGTAGGATTCGAGCATGTATCTGGATGACTGTAGGCATATTTGTTATTGCTGCTGTCGGAGTGCTACTGTTTTTTGCCACCAATGGTTTGAAGCCGACAAGTTCTGGTGAGGACCACATTAACGATCGACCCCTCCTGGGGAAATACAAGCACGCTGCTGTTGCTTCTGACGTGACGGAATGTTCCATCGTCGGAAAGTAAGTCTATAGTACAGTTTACAAAGCATCGGAGAAGAATAAAGGCAATTTAACCCTTTCTCAAACGGCAAAATTTTAGGGTGATCCACTTTTAAAATTGCCACAAATGAGAAATGGAAGTTGTTAAAGATTTGATTTGTGAAAAATATTGCATAGAAAACATTGAGACAAAAGCAGAAACTGCTGGTTATCATCAATTTCTTCTTTTGTTTCCATGTTTTCCCAAGCCTTTTCAATTAGGGACATCAAAATCAGGTCTTGTTTGGGAAAGGGTTAAGGCATTATTTATTAGTTATTTCAAATCCAACGCCTATGTTAACTTGTGGGTACTCATTGGAATTGTCTCAATGAGACAATTCCAATGAGTACCCACAACATAGGGTTTGATGAACATTGACAGATATTTTACATTTGGGAAAGTCAATACCCCTTCTTACCTGTAGCTCTGAGTTAATTCGAATTTTAAATTTGAGTCAAAGTGAAATTGTATTCCCGTCTTCATAAATGGTCATTAAAAATGTTTAACAAAGTAATTTTGAAACAAATTTAGCTTTGAAACACAGTAGGAAAAGGAGAGAAATTGTTTGTTTTGAACAATTTCTTTCCTTTTCCTACAATATATTTCAATTCTGAAAATACTGAATCTAAGTTAATCAGCCACAAAAATATTTACCATAGATCTACATATTTCAATTGAAACTGAACAAAATTGGATGAGTTAAACTCCAGATAATTATGTCGAGGTAAAATACATTCCCTACAACTTTGACACAACAAGTTTAAACTGCATTTGTCATTTATAAATAACCTCTGTAAATTTATCCTGTGTTCACCATGTTTCAGAGATATAATGGAGAAATCTGGAGGTAATGCAGTGGATGCAGCCATTGCTAGTTTACTATGTATGGGCCTGGCTGATCCTCAGAGTATGGGTATTGGTGGGGGTTTCTTTATGACCATTTATAACAGGTAAACCACTCTTTTTAGCTCACCTGAGCACAAAGTGCTCAAGGTGAGCTATTGTGATCGGTCTGTTGTCCGGCGTCCGTCTGTCTGTCCGTCCATCCGTCCGTCCGTCCACAATTATAAAAAAATCTTCTCCTCATAAAGTACTGGGCAGAATTGGATGAAATTTCACAGATGTGATCCTTGGGTCATCCTTTTTCAAAATTCTTCAAAGAATTGGGATCGGGGTCAGAATGGGGTAAAAAAGTAGGTCACTAGGTCAAATCTTATTTTTGCTCTTGGAGTCACATTATTGTCTCAATCATTGTGAAAATTGACCAGAATCTTTGTCTTGATGATATCTAGGTCATATAAAAAAAAAAGTGGGTCATGCCAGGTCAAAATGTAGGTCACTAGGTCAAATGATATAAAATCCTTCTTTTTTGCTCTAGAAGTGTTAACTTTTGCTCAAATATTGTGAAAATTGCTCAGAATGTTTTTCCGGTGGATATCTAGGTTCGGTTAAAAATTGGGTCATGTGAGGTCAAAAACGAGGTCACAAGGTCAAATATCAAGAACTCCATTTATTAGTCAAGAAGTGTCAATTTTGGCAAAAATCTTGTTAAAATGGCTCAGAATGTTTTTCTTTTGGACATTTAGGTCTGTTAAAAAGTTTGTTGTGTGAGGCCAAAAACTAGGTCACAAGGTCAAATGTAATGAATCCCTTCCTTTTGCTCTGGAAGTTCCAATTTGGGCTCAATTATTTTGAAAATTGCTCAGGTTTATTTTGATGATGTCTGTTCACTGGTGGTGAACTCGGACAAAGCGAGGAACATTTTTCATGAACACAAGGTACAGATACTTCATGTTTAAATGCGCGTTTAAAAACCAGTTTTACTAGTTTGAGCATGTACACAACGATTTGCACGTGTTTATCCGCCCAAAACAATATGGACAAATCGGTGAGACACTTAGAGGCTATTGTAAGTTTTATTATCTTATTTTTCTGACTGATTCTGAAGTTGGTATTACAATTCTTGGAGTAGAAGTTTTTTTGCGATGTGAAAATCGTAGTTAACGTTTTTTGAAGGGGACTTGTACGGTTTATCTATGATACCGTGAACATTTTCAATGGCTGTTCGAATTGCAATGACTTTTGTCCTAACAATAGAATGGGTTTTCGGTTAAATATGGATAAATCGTAGGTGTTGTTATAAAATCCCGTAACTACAGCTTCAATAAAGTTGAGTTTGTGACGTTTTAGATTTACACCGACGAAGCAGTCAAGGTGTTAATTAAAAATGAAATGCACACAGTTAACTTTACCCGTTAGTATTCTTTAGAATGCAAGAGACATTATTTTATTGAAAATATGACTTTTTGTGAATATTTTGACTATTATGGGATGGAAAATTGTACTTTCCAAAGCTAAAAACAGTATATCTCTGAATATTTCTGACGTTTTCAGTCTTTTTTTAGCTCACCTTAGCACGAAGTGCTGAGGGTGAGCTATTGTGATCGCTCACCGTCCGTCGTCCGTCTGTCCGTCCGTACGTCCGTCTGTCTGTCCACAATTACTAAAAAATCTTCTCCTCCCAAACTATAAGGTCTAGAGTCTTGAAATTTTGTATGTAGTATTGTCTCAATGCCCTCTACCAAAATACTTCAAATAATTGTGCTTATAGAAAAATTGGCCCTATGTTGTGGGGTTTAAGGTTTCACACTGAAACACAGTTTTCTCAAGGACTATTTGGCCTAGAGTCTTGAAATTTTGCATGACTTTACATCTCATAAACCTCTAACAGAATACTAAAAATCATCACATTGCAAGGAAAGAAGCCCTATGTTATGGGTTCTGGAATTTTCAAGTGAGGAATTGTTTTGACCAGGTAGATTTTATCACATATCGTTGGTGGGGAGTCAAATCCTCGTAACTACAGATTGAAAAAGCTGGAGTTACGAGGTTTTGACTCCCCACCGACGATATCATATCCCTATAATCAGATTATGCAGATCATAATATCTGATAAAGAATGCATGGAGCTACAGATAAAAGGAGGTAAATCATTCTATATTTGATGTTTAAAATCTGAACGCTTTGTTATGGGTACTCATTTGAATAGTCTTGATTTAAGAATTCAAATGAATACCCTCAACATAGGGTGTTAAAATATTAAAAAGATATTTTATGATTCTGAAAGCCATTACCCTCTTTTACCTGTATCCCTGAGGCACTTAATCCACTTGTGTTCGTTTACTGATCTAGGGATCAACTAAATACTTTAACCCTTTCCTGGAAAGACTTTGTTTTGAAGTCCCTATTAGAAAAGGCTTTGGAAATTAATGAGTCAAATGAAGAAAGTGCTGATTCTCCTTTTACCTCAATATTTTATTTTATTTTATTCAATATTTTATATGCTAGCTAGTTTATTGTAAACGAATCCTATTTGTACCGCTGTCAATTTTGTATTCTGAACTTTCAAATTGGGACAGTCTATTTCCTTTCTTTACCTTTCTGTATGGGAAAGCATTATGCCCTTTCTCTACCATACACAGGTTTGCCTCACCGACAGAAAAGGCTTGCTAATGATATGGTAAAAGAAGAAAATGTTGATAACTTGATAGCCTGTGTTGTCTCATTTTGCCTCATCATTTTCTCTGCATTTTTATACATGAATGCAGTCTTTATCAACACCTGTTTTATCATCTACAGCAGCTTTTAATTATGTCTGCTCTTATGTTATGTTGTTTGGAAAAGGTTTAACCATAACCAAATCCTTACTGTTCAATGAATATTTCCCCTATGTTGTGGGTTCCATATAAATGATAGAGGGCAATGTTTGACAATCTTTTCAAGTTGTTAAGGCCTGAAGATAATTTTTTTGCCTCGTTTAAGAACTTTTAGAATTATTCCTATGCTTTAGGCTCTTGCATTTTGTACAGAAAAAAGTGCATATAAGTTGTGTGTGTCATATTGTCTTGTTAAACAGATTAGTTCAAGTTATCATTTCGCTTTGAAAATAAGCTCTACCATGAGGTATTCTAGATTTGAAAAAGCGGGAACAGGTTTAAAATTGTCTTAGAATTTCCAAACTTTCTATGGTTTCTAAATTTTATAGCCCAATGACCTCTTTCCAAGATTAATGCTTCAATTCGTCTATGTGCAATGGAAATTCAGCAATTTGTTGTGGATTTTCTGATTTTAAATACAGATATAGTGAAAAATCTTTGACAATCTTTTCCCAAATTGTGCTTTGAAATTAAGTGTGTACCATTGTCATATGACTCCTTTTCAAAATCCTCTTTTCAAAATCCTCGGAGATTTAAAAGGTTTGTTTAAAAATATGTCTCAGGGCGCTCTAAGGTGAGCGATATAGGACCATCTTGGTCCTCTTGTTTTTTAAACCTTTCCAACACAACGATAATATAATTGCTTGTCCAAACTGAAAAGAAATTGATGCTTACTTTTATATAAAATTTCCACTTTAACCCATAGAAAACATTGCAGGATGTGTTGAGAATATTGGTTATCTTCTTCTGCAATGTTTCCTAAACCCATATCTAATGGGGTCGCCAAAAGGCGCCTCTTTTTGTGTACATGTATTTCTTTTCCAAAGGTCAAAAGTTAAGACTGATGCAATTTGAAAGCTGCTGCAGATGACAAAATGGACAAAATGGATGTATTAAAATTAAGATAAGATACAGTAAATTATAGCACAGAAAATATTGAGCAATGAGAATGTGCTGGATTTCTGTATTTTATACCCCAGCAAAACCAATGTTTTCATTAAGTATACTGGAATCAGCCTCTCTGTCCATCAGTTGTCCAACTATCACTCTATGCACTTGATAGTCAAACTTTTCTGTCCTCTGAGTGCCCTCAATGTCAAAGACAATAATTTCAAGTGAATGGAATTTAACATTTTTTTGCATTTCTGAGTAGAAAACAGTGTTGAAAATGAAGAAATTGCTTGTCATAAGCAATTTCTTCATTCACAACAACATTTTCCAAAGCCTTTACCTATGGGTGGCAAAAAGGGTAAATATGTGGGAATGGGTTTAGGGATGTTAAAACTTAATACTTGTGTATTGACAGAACTACAGGTAAAGCTGTGACAATAGACGCCCGTGAGACGGCACCAGCAGCTGCCACTAAAACCATGTACTATGATGGAGCAAGCTCACTTAAAGGTAACACTCACATGCACATGTACAAAATATTGTTTTTTCACAATATGTCCAAAACCTAGCCTGTAATCTATAGTAGAATTGAAGTAATGTTGATTTAACATGCACATAACCATTGCATCTGTCAATTGGCAGATAATTGAAACACTAAATGATTAAAAGTCAGATGATACATTTTAGCTACAAATATGAAAGTTGTGGCAAGTAATTTCTCCATTTCCCACATTTTTAGCTCGACATTTCGAAGAAAATGAGAGCTTATACTGTCACCCGGGCGTTGGCGTCGGCGTTGCAACAAAGGTCAAAGTTTTTTCAAACATCAATAACTTCCATACTATCAAAGGGATTCAACCCAAACTTGGAATACTTATTCACCATCACACCCTCTACCTTACTACCAGGGCCCATGACCCTGGCTCTACTATATTTGGAGTTGTGCCCCCTTTATACTAAGCAACTTAGAAAGTCGAGCGCGCTGTCTTCGGACAGCTCTTGTTTCTACACCGAAAATTTATTTATTGGGATTTAATGTCATTTTCAACTGCTATGGTCATATCGCCATGATTGGAGCACCTAACCTTGGATTCCTGGTATTTCTCTCACCAATACCGCCACAATATCAAAGCCAAGCCTCCAGCTGCTCTCTCACATAGATGATTCACACCCATAATGATTGGTGAGAGACAAATGACTGTTGTCGAATGTCAGAATTGGTAATGGCTGAGCTGGAGTGCGAACTCGCCACCTTTGGATTTACAGACTCTGACGTTATCTACTGAGCTATAGGGGCACTGCTCTACACAGAAAGACCACATAATGGGAATTTTCATTCACTTGAAATTGTTGTCTGCAACATCTGTGAATTTGGACTAATCTAAATTTTTACCATCTTGTAATGTCTAATGACTTTATGTTGACATTTTAGGTGGTTTGTCTATAGCTGTACCAGGGGAGCTTCGGGGTTACGAGATGGCCTTGAACATGGCAGGAACTTTATCATGGGCAAACTTGTTTAAACCATCTATAAAAATGGCAACTGATGGGTTTAAGGTGCCCAAGTCCCTAGAAAATGCTCTAAGTGACTTTGTTGATGCAAATGGAGGAGATGTGAAGAAACTGAAGCAGACATACCCAGAATTCTAGTGAGTAGGATTAATCCCTTGTTTTAATCCATTACCACACAGTGACTCTTTTTGACTCCCCACAAGATAATGGCTTTGGAAAACATTGTGGAAAATGAAGAAATTGCTTGTGACAAGCAATTTCTTCATTTCCCACAATGTTTTCCTCACAAAATGACCAAAAAGTTTTAAAAGCATTGATTTGAAATTGTCGTCTGCAACATTTTGAATTTGGACCAGTCTAAAATTTTGTCGTTTGGTAATGGGTTAAGGTTTTCCATCCATCAATAGATAGAAAACACAGTACAATTTCAGGCATCGCCGATGGCAACAGAAATTGATGAGGGTATCCCTTATCAATTTCCGTGGCAATGGAAGACGCCTGAAATTGCACAAAGTGTTTAGTAAGTGATGATGGATAGAATACTTAAACATCCCTGATAGGAGAAGCTTCGGAATACATCAAGACAAAGGTAGAAAATTCTGATAGTGAACATTTTATTCTCTTTTGTCAACGTTACCAATTTTTAGTTTGGATGGATTTTGATGAGTTTTTTTTTACACAATGTTCCTATTCACTTGACCCATTTAACTTAGTGTCTCAGAAAAGGGGACTTAAGGCAGTTCACCCCTAATGAGATTCAGGAGACGTCTGAATTATTTGGGTGACATCGAAAACACTTGGTGATGGAACGTTCCACCGCCAAATGTTTACAACATCGCCCAAATAGATCCAGATATGTAAGGAATGTTTATGATGTCGCATGAAAAATTCCAATGTTGCTTGAATTTTGTTAGGGTTGGTCTACCATAACATACAAAGAAAGTTGCAAAAATTGTGACAATGACCCTCTTGTTGTTTTTTTTGCAGCAACACCTATGTTGAGCCTGCTACAGGTGACATATATAGAGAGGGTGCTACTCTAAAACTGCCCAAGATGAGTCAGACCCTGAAAACCCTGGCTGATCAGGGTCCAGATGCCTTCTATAATGGAAGTCTTACAAACAGCATTCTAGAGGATATGAAAAGAGGAAATTCAAGTAAGCTAGCTGAGCTACAGGTTAGAGGTGGTAATTGCTTTTTAAAATGCAATATTTCATTTATTATGCTCCCCGAAGGGAGAGCATATAGTCGCCGCTTCGTCTGTCTGTCCGTCCGTCCGTCCGTCATTCCGTCCGTCCGTCCGTCCGAAGTGATTTCTCTATAACCCTTGGGCCAAATCAAATGAAACTTACCATGTGAACTCCCTATGACATAATGCCGATGTACTTTTCCCAGTTTTTGGATTTGAGGCCTCGTCATGGGAAAAGGGGACTTAAGGTCAAATACACTTTTTCTCTATTTCTCATAGTCTAATGGTCAGAATTTGATAAAATTTCATATTTGAGTAGCAAATCAGATGCCCTTGACAATAAACTACTTGAAATTTGCGTATAAAAAGTATGTCATGGAAAAAGAGGGCTTATCATTTGTTAGCTTAATCTTAGCTCTGTATGGCATACATTTATTGTGACAAAGCCTTATTCGGGGAGCATTGTCCGTCTCTGACGGCTCTTGTTGTTCATAAAACCATATGTTGTGGGTACTCATTGGAATCATCTCTTCAAGACGACTCAAATGAGTACTCATAACATAGGGTTTAGATTTGAAAAGAAAGATAAGAAATGCCTTTACCACACTCTTGGTTGTTGCTCTTTCTTGTTTGTGTAGGTTTAAAGATCATTCAGTACTATGCATCCATTAATTATTTCCCAAAGAATGCCTGGTTTTGATGTACATTGTAAGATAGTTTGGAAAAACATTTAGGGAAAAGGAGATAATGGTGGCTACCAACATTCTTAATTTATCATTTTAAATCTAAACCCTATGTTGTGGGTGTTTTGGATATTTATTTGAATTGACTTTAGGAGACTCATCCATTGAGTACCTTTGACTAAGGGTTTGATGAACATTGAAAGATCTTTTGTATTTTGAAAAGCCTTTATATCCTCTTATGTGCAGCTTTTACAGATAATTAGCACTGTGAAGTGTCATCACAGCTTTTAGATGTTAACCCATTACCAAACGACAAAATTTTAGGTGCATCCAAATTTACAGACGTTGTAGACAAGAATTTCAAGTGAATGAAATTTTATATTTTTTGGTCTTTCGGGTAGAAAACATTGTGGAAAATGAAGAAATTGCTTCAGTTTCCACAATGTTCTCTCCGATAGTTTTCTTGAGAGGAGTGAAAGAGTGTCACTGTGTGGCAATGGGTTAATCTAGAACTTTGATTGTGTCTTTGTGACCTATCACGGTATCATCAGGGAAGCTTGAATTTTCTAGATTGGAACACTTCTTTTTTAACGTGGCTATTCATAGAAGGGGAAGGGGGGCTATTCCGGGCGTCGGCATTGCTGTAATGCTTTGGTTAAGTTTTTGTGTGCAAGTCTGTCATATCTCTATTTCTATCAATGATTTTGCTCTGAAACTTTGCTTATGCTTTTGTGACCATAATATCAGCCTCTAGACTAAGTTCTTTACTCTGGTAATTTACTAGAATTTTTTACTAGGTCGGACTTAGAAATTCTTGGTAAAGTTTTTACAATGCAACTTTCATATATCTGGGATAACTTTTTTTCTGTAACAGCTATTGCTTTCAAACTTTGCACCTGCTTCTGTGACCATGATATCAGCTTGTAGGCAAAGATTTGTTATTCTTACATTTACCGTAATGGAATTTTCACCTTTTGGACTTAGAATTTTTCGCTATCCAGCACTTGATAGTCACGCTTTGCTGTCCTGAGACAGCTCTTGTTGCTGTTTTGAAGTGTTAAACTGAGACATTACTTTTTATTTGCACAGATTGTATAATAACAGAAGAAGATTTGTTGAACTATAAGCCAGTATTTGAGCCAGCAAAAGAAGTAACATTATCAGACAAGTCCAAGATTTACTCACTCAATGCTCCCTCTAGTGGGGTACTTCTACTGTTTATGATGAATGTTTTAGATGGTTAGTATTTACCCTTTTATAGCTCATGATAATTGACCTGGTAGAGCATCTCTATCGATTAGATAGAGATGCTCTGCCAGGTCATTTATCGTGAGATGTACAAACTATTTCTTGTTTTATGAAGTAACATTATCAGACAAGTCCAAGATTTACTCACTCAACGCCCCCTCTAGTGGGGTACTTCTGCTGTTTATGATGAATGTGCTAGATGGTTAGTATTTACCCTTTTATAGCTCATGATAATTGACCTAGCAGAACATCTCTATCTAATCGATAGAGATGCTCTGTCAGGTCATTTATTTTGAGATATACATACAATCTCTAGTTTTATGAAGTGACACTAACAGACAAGTCCAAGATTTACTCACTCAACGCCCCCTCTAGTGGGGTACTACTACTGTTTATGATGAATGTGCTAGATGGTTAGTATTTACCCTTTTATAGCTCATGATAATTGACCAGGTAGAGCATCTGTTGTTTATGATGAATGTACTAGATGGTTAGTATAATCAGCTTTAATTATACCCCCAACCTAGGAAGTAGAATGTGGTATATCTTGGTTCACCATGTCGGTCCATCTGACAGTCCATCCTCCCAAATAGTTTGATTTTATGTCAGTCAAAATAGGAAGGAGTTGCAGACAACACAATTAATGTTAACTTTTATAGAAATATTCATAATATAGCATAGCGAATAATGAAGTTAGGGGAGAAAATGCTTATAACAGGCATTTTCTTCTTTTTTTTCAACATTTCCTAAACCCATATTCAGCTGGGTCTACAAAAGGATTCACTGTCTTGTAATCAGTTAATGCAGTATATATAATGTTGCAGGATTCAAGATAACACCAGATGATGTAAAGACCAAGGAAGGACTAACTTTAGCATTACACAGAATTATAGAGACATTCAAGTTTGCCTACGCTAAACGAACAGATTTAGGGGATGTTTTTGATCCAGAATATAGAGAAAATATTACAAAGGTGAGTTATATCTACAAGTGTATGAACAATTAAGGAAATGTCAAAGTGACAGCACCCAGAAGGAATTTTAGAAAAAAGATGCCATGTGTGATTTGTGTGGGCGCTTCACCCTTTTCCAAATAGCGAAATTTGGACTTCACAAATTTCAGACTTCAAAGTTATTGCAGACATAAAAAATGAAAAAGTAGGATTTTTTCAACATTGTTGAATATTTATGTTGTTTAAAAAATCCCAAGGATACTATTGAGTATTAAACCTGGCAAGCTTAGCCCATTCCCACAATACAATGCCTTTTAATGCTCCACAAAGGCTTTAGAAAACTATGTGGAAAATGAAGAAATTGCTTCTTACAAGTAATTTCTTCATTTCCCACAGCGTTTTCTACCCAAAAAGACCAAAAATGTAAAATTTGATGCACTTGAATATGTCCTCTACCTATTTGAATTTGGGCGAGTCTTAAATTTGACATCTGCTGGTAACGGTTAACGAAGTTAGCAAAGCATCAATAGAATAACATTTGTTTATTTTCACTTTCAGCTTGTAGCGAATCTAACATCTCGAGCATATGCAGATTCCATCCGAGCTATGATATGGGATAACCAAACACATCCTACTTCATATTACGGCCCTACATTTTACGATGGTAACAAAACAAGCACGGCACATCTGTCAGTTGTAGATCAAGATGGGAACGCTGTGTCAGTGACCAGCACAGTCAATGCTCGGTAGGTTTGTTAGCTTAAATATTACGGCCCTACATTTTACGATGGTAACAAAACAAGCACGGCACATTTGTCAGTTGTAGATCAATATGGGAATGCTGTGTCAGTGACCAGCACAGTCAATGCTAGGTAGGTCTGTTAGCTCAAATATTACAGTCCAACATTTTACGATGGTAACAAAACAAGCACGGCACATTTGTCAGTTGTAGATCAATATGGGAACACTGTGTCAGTGACCAGCACAGTCAATGCTAGGTAGGTTTGTTAGCTTATAACTGCACATATTTTGATTGTTTTTATATATAAAGAGACATTGAGACAGGCCTGAGGAGTTTACATTTAGACATGGAATTAATTGATATAATGCTTATTATTTATATGCTGCAGAATGTGGTGTTTATTGACAAAAAAATTCTGTCACTTTGCCCGTCCAATTTTCTTTAACAAGATCATATATTTATACCCCCCACCTACGAAGTAGAGGGGGGTATATTGGTTTCACCATGTCTGTCTGTCTGTCTGTCCGTCCGTCCGTCCGTCCGTCCGTCCGTCCGTCCATCCGTCCGTCCGTCCGTAGACTTTTTCGCCTACGAAGTAGAGGGGGGTATATTGGTTTCACCATGTCTGTCTGTCTGTCCGTCCGTCCGTCCGTCCGTCCGTCCGTCCATCTGTCCGTCCGTCCGTAGACTTTTTCGTTTCCGTGCTCTAACTCATGAACCGGTTGACCTAGGATCATGAAACTTTACACAGATGTTGCCCATGACCCAAGGAGTTGCCCTATTGTTTTTGGGTCACGAAGGTCAAAGGTCAAGGTCACAATTGGACTTTGTTTAAAATCCGTTTCCGTGCTCTAAGTCATGAATCGGTTGACCTAGGATCATGAAACTTTACACAGTTGTTGTTCATGACCAAAGGAGTTGCCCTATTGTTTTTGGGTCACAAAGGTCAAAGGTCAAGGTCACAATCGGACTTTGTTTAAAATCCGTTTCCGTGCTCTAAGTCATGAATCGGTTGACCTAGGATCATGAAACTTTACACAGTTGTTGCCCATGACCCAAGGAGTTGCCCTATTGTTTTTGGGTCACGAAGGTCAAAGGTCAAGGTCACAATCGGACTTTGTTTAAAATCCGTTTCCGTGCTCTAAGTCATGAAACGGTTGACCTAGGATCATGAAACTTTACACAGTTGTTGCCCATGACCCAAGGATGTGTCCTATTGTTTTTGGGTCACAAAGGTCAAAGGTCAAGGTCACAATAGGACTTTGTTTAAAATCCGTTTCCGTGCTCTAAGTCATGAACCGGTTGACCTAGGATCATGAAACTTTACACAGTTGTTGCCCATGACCCAAGGAGGTGCCCTATTGTTTTGGGGTCACGAAGGTCAAACGTTAAGGTCACAATCGGACTTTGTTTAAAATCCGTTTCCGTGCTCTAAGTCATGAACCTGTTGACCTAGGATCATGAAACTTTACACAGTTGTTGCCCATGGCCCAAGGAGGTGCCCTATTGTTTTGGGTTCACCAAGGTCAAACGTTAAGGTCACAATCGGACTTTGTTTAAAATCCGTTTCCGTGCTCTAAGTCAAGAACCGGTTGACCTAGGATCATGAAACTTTACACAGTTGTTGCCCATGACCCAAGGAGGTGCCCTATTGTTTTGGGGTCACGAAGGTCAAACGTTAAGGTCACAATCGGACTTTGTTTAAAATCCATTTCCGTGCTCTAAGTCATGAACCTGTTGACCTAGGATCATGAAACTTTACACAGTTGTTGCCCATGGCCCAAGGAGGTGCCCTATTGTTTCGGGTGTACCAAGGTCAAAGGTCAAGGTCACAATCGGACTTTGTTTAAAATCCGTTTCCGTGCTCTAAGTCATGAACCGGTTGACCTAGGATCATGAAACTTTACACAGTTGTTGCCCATGACCCAAGGAGTTGCCCTATTGTTTTTGGGTCACAAAGGTCAAGGTCACAATTGGACTTTGTTTAAAATCCGTTTCCATGCTCCAACTAAAGAACCGTTTGACCCATAGCACTTTTTTCAGTGACAAGGCGCTTGTGGGGGGTATTTGTCCGCTTTGCGACAGTTCTAGTTTTTTATGCTCCCTGAAGGGAGAGCATATAGTTGCCGCTTTGTCTGTCCGTCCGTCCGTCCTGTCCGTCCGTCATTCCGTCCGTCTGTCCATCCGTCCGTCCGTCCGAAGCGATTTCTCCATAACCCATGGGCCAAATCAAATGAAACTTGCCATGTGAACTCCCTATGACATAATGCCGATGTACTTTTCCCGGTTTTTGGATTTGAGGCCTCGTCATGGGAAAAGGGGACTTAAGGTTAAATACAGTTTTTCTCTAATTACTCCTAGTCTAATGGTCAGGATTTGATGAAATTTCATATTTGAGTAGCCAATCAGATGCCCTTGACAGTAAACTATTTAAAATTTGCGTATAAAAAATATGTCATGGAAAAAGGGGGCTTAACATTTGTTAGCTTTATATTAGCTCTACATGGCATATATTTATTGTGACAATGCCTTGTTCGGGGAGCATTGTCCGTCTCTGACGACTCTTGTATGGAGACTAGGAACTTAATGCGAAAAAGCAGAGTATATTGTGACTGTGGCACTCTTGTTGTAGATTTGGCTCCAATATAATTGGTACACAAACTGGTATTGTATTTAACGATGAGATGGACGATTTTGCGACGACAGATAAACCCAACGATTACGGTATATACCCATCACCCGCCAATGAAATAAAGCCTGGAAAGCGTCCGCTATCGTCCATGTGTCCGTCCGTATTTGTGGATGCTAAGGGAGATGTTAAACTAGTAGTGGGAGCAGCTGGAGGATCCAGAATTACTACCTCAACTGCTTATGTGAGTCTTAAACTTTTGGTGAAATTATTCGATGATACAATTCCTTTTGTCATATCGTTATTGAATTAAAAACTACAGTGCACTCCACGTATTACGAGTTCGAGTAATACGAGATACCGTCTATAATGAGTACAGTACAAAGTTCCTGTCATTTCCCTTCTATTTTCCCTTTGTTTTATATCGGCTAACGCAAGATTGGTTTGAGCGAAAAACCGGCTATAGGGTACTTATTTCCTGGATCTTGACTCTACTTTTCACACATATTAACGAGGTTTGGTCCCAAAGCGTGTCGTCTGCAAACATTTCCCTGGCCCCGGCTGTATTTTTCACGCCTATCTACTAGGTCCTAAAGCATGTCGTCGGCAATAACATTTCAAGGTAATTATCAATCAATTATTGGATTAACATGTTCCGATCTACCTATTGTCATATCGACTAAGTGTTATTGCAAAACATCATAACTCCCTCTTTAATCCAGCTGGAGTTATGAGCATTAATTTTGCTCTAACATCAACCATATGCAAGGTTTGTGCTGAGGGCTTGAATAGTTTACATGTGTTCATGAATTTGGAAAATACGGTAGACACTACTAAAAAGCGGAAAGCTATTTCCTTAAAGTTGAAATTTGAAATGAAGTAGAAAAGGGATTTACCTTAAAGACAATCACAACGTTTATCAAGTAAATATTTTATGATGTACATAAGCATTTGTTTTTTAATGCATTAATGAACTGTAATGTTCGTATTTTACTCTTAGTGGTGTGTATTACAATATCAAGAGTTATCTATCTTTATGCTCTCTAAAAAGTCGTAGTTCACTCCCGGTGAAAGCGAAAGTAAACACGGGCAAGTGAACATTTTTCTTGCATTCTGCTACAATTTGGCTTTTAGCGAGACATGGCTATAAAGAGGCATCAAGTGATGTCCGGGTGATCTCGTTATACCCGGAGTGCACTGTATTAAATTTTACTGAATTGAATCTTGCAATAAATGAATAAGTAATATTTCAAATTTCAAGTCAATAGTCTTGCCAAAATAGGAGAACTTGGCGCCGAAAGGGTTATTATAGTACATACAAACATGTGTTTTCTCTCAAACTTGATTAAGTAATTATTATTTGTTGTATGTTTTTAGGTAGCAGCTCGATCACTCTGGTTTGGAGAAAACATTCAAGAATCTATAAATGCTTTACGTTTACATCATCAACTATTACCAGAGGAAGCTAGTTATGAAACAGGTTTTGATATGGTATGTGCTAGAATTAAATCAGACTTTCAGAAATTATCAAGTATGAAATAATGAAAATCTTCAAAATGTAAAACATGAATGAAGTGGGTGATGGAAGAAAGATGTCCTTGCTCTGTAATTTAGACGAACATTATTCCAGAGGTGTGTTCTTTAGAGCAAGATTTTTTAGGAAATCTTGAGATTTCTTGAAATGTTTTCAGATAAAACGTTCTTTACAACAGGATTTTAAGCCGCCCATTTGGAGGTGCCATTACTCTACACTTCTAAAGGAACCCCTCTGTCTCATCTGTAGAAACAATAAAAGAGAGAATTGACCGATTTGTTTCAATTGCTTCACAATTTCATGACTGTGGCGTTCCGAATGCTCCATACTTTGTACAAATGATGTCATCATGAAATTGCTTATTTTCGGCATTTTTTCTTATTTCTCAATATTTTCCCAAATCGTTCATATCAGGGACTGCAAAACCAGATTGTGTTTTGGAAAGGCTGAAGAAAGTCTTAGTACAAACCTTTTATTTTCTCCACAGGACATAGTTGATGGACTGAAGGCTAAAGGTCACAATATGACAGAAGTAAACATAGGCAAGTCTATAGTACAGGGTATAGTGAGACAAGGACAATATTTATATGCTAACAGTGACTACAGAAAAGGGGGAACTCCTGCTGGATTCTAGAATGGACACCTTGCTCAATTTACAGGGAATATCCTTATGATATTTATCAAAATATTGATGCTTTTCAACGAAAATCTCATAACTGCAGCTTAACACAAGCTGCAGTTATGAGGTTTTCATTGAAAAGCAAAAATATGTAACAACATAAATGTGTATAAGCAGGTCTAGTCTAAACAATCAGAAGAATTTAGCCCATTCCCACATATTGATGCTTATTGATGCCCCATTTTATAAAGGCTTTGGAAAACATTGTTGGAAATGAATAAATTGCTTGTGACAAGCAATTTCTTCATTTCCAACCATGTTTGCTACACACAAAGTCTCAAAACTTTGAAATTCTACGCACTAGAAATTGTTGTCTGCAAAATTAGATAAATGATAAAAGGTATTTGAGTTGGTATTTGAGTTTAATTCAAAGCATAGAAAGTATCGAGAAGAAAGAAGAAAATGCTGATTATCAGCGTTTTCTGTTCTTGCCAGAATGTTTTCCCAAATCTTTCTACAAAGGGATATCACACACAAAAGTGTGTCTTGTTTTGGAAAGAGTTAAACATTCCTCTGCTGCACACAAGCATTATCAGCTTCTTTATCCTAAGACTTTCATTAGTTCGTTAGCATAATAGGTATTCTATTAGGTAACATCCCAATTGGTCTACTCCCATTTCGTCTACTGTATTTTTAGTGCATTGAGTCCCAATTCGTCTACTGTCCCAACTTGTCTACTCTCGTGTCAAATCATCAATAAACAACATTATTTTTGTTTTAAGAAAAGACAATAAGTCAATATATTCACAAATGAAATAAAAATGCAAATTTTTTAATAAAAATCATATAATATCATATTGATATACAAAGTATAGAAAAGTAGACGAAATGGGAATTAAATCCAAAATAGTAGACGAATTGGGAGTAGACGAATTGGGAGTAGACCAAATGGGATTAAACCTTCTATTAAGGGTAACAATATTATAGTACAGAACTTAAGGTTGTGCGTGCATACATACAGACTTCATGAAATACCGTCAGCCTTGCATGTCAAGTAAAAATGATGAGATCTTGTAAATAAACCAAAAGACTGACTGGTAAGTAAAAGGAAATACATGTAAATGGTACATTGTATGTACTGTGAAAGGAATAGTGTTTCATCTATTTCTTGGAAGCTAGAATATTTTAAAAGAGTACAGTATCAAGTAAAAGGCTTACTAAATAGGACATTGGTGGAAGAGTGGATAATGTAAGAAGCACCAGACTGAACAAAACTTAAGAAAATGGCATATATTTTAATTTTTCAATTTATTAGGCTGATAAAACTGGTTTGGTTTGGTTTGATGAAATTTCAAAATTCTCCGGTCCCATTGTCTTGGAAAATGAATTGTGTATTTTGTGAAGTCTGGTATTATAAATGATTGTTGTGTCACAAACACATCTTGTTTTGATTTTATTAGCTCACCTGAGCACAAAGTGCTCAAGGTGAGCTATTGTGATCACTTTTTGTCCGTCGTCCGTCTGTCTGTCTGTCCGTCTGTCTGTCCGTCCGTCCGTCCACAATTTCGTGTTTAAACTCTAGCATCTACAAATATAAGCCAATCTTGACCAAACTTGGTCAAAACATGTATGGCCATAAGATCTCGGATGAGTTTGATTATGGGTCAGATCGAACCAGAAAGTCAGGAGTTATCTGCCCTTGAATGCGAAAAATACCTAGTTTTGACATTGTTTACTCTCCAGCATCTGCAATTATTAATCAATCAAGACAAATCTTGGACATAATGGTGCAGACCATAAGATCTCGGATGAGTTCGATTTTCAGTCTTATCTGACCAGAAAGACAAGAGTTATGTGCCCTTGAATTTGACAAAATTGCCATTTTCGGCTGTTTTTTACCTTGTTTACTCTCTAGAATCTACAATTATTCATCAATCAAGACAAAACTTGGACACAATGTTTGAGACCATAAGATCTTGGATGAGTGTGATTTTTAGTCCGATCTGATCAAAAAGTCGAGAGTTATGTGCCCTTGAATTAGACAAATTTGCTGTTTTCGGCTGTTTTCGAACTTGTTTACACTCTAGAATCTACAATTATTGACCAATCAAGACAAATCTTGGACACAATGTTGGGTATCATAAGATCTCGGATGAATTTGAATTTCGGCCTGATCTTATCACAAAGTCGAGAGTTATGTGCCCTTGAATTTGATAAAATTGCCATTTTCTGCTGTTTACGACCTTGTTTATACTCTAGAATCTACAATTATTGATCAATCAAGACAAAACTTGGACACAATGTTGGGGATCATAAGTTCTGGGATGACTTTGATTTTCAGTCTGATCTGATGAAAAAGTTGAGAGTAATGTGCCCTTGAATTTGACAAAATTGCTGTTTTCGGCTGTTTTCGATCTTGTATATACTCCAGAATCTACAATTGTTTATCAAACAAGACAAATCTTGGACACAATGTTGAGCACCATAAGATCTTGGATGAGTTCGATTTTCACGTCATTGACCATAAGTTCGTTTTCAGTCTTAAAGTCATAAATATTTATTGAATTGAACAAAAATGTTGCTCATATCATTTTGGTTCAGGTGAGCGATATAGGACCATCATGGTCCTCTTGTTTTTAATCAGGGCTTAGTGCAAAAGAGTTTTGGTGTTAAATGTAAATGTCCTGTATTTGTTGTATTTAATGCTTTGGTTTTGAGCTCACCTGGTCACAAGGTGATCAAGTGAGCTATTGTGATCACCTTTCGTCGGGCGCCTGTGAGTTGTACGTCATCCATCAACAATTTCATTAAATGACATCTCCTCCTAAACTACCTAGCCAATTTAAACCAAACCTAGCAGGAATGTCCTTAGGTGATCCCCTTTAAGAATTGCTTAACCCTTTCCCAAACAAGACCTGGTTTTGACGTCCCTAATAGAAACTGCTTGGGAAAACATTGAAACAAAAGAAGAAACTGCTGATAACCAGCAGTTTCTCCTTTTGTCTCAATATTTTCTGTGCCATATTTTACACAAATCTTATCTTAGATAACATCCATTTTGTCATTTGTAGCTGTTTTCGAAGTGGATAACCGTAAAATTTTGTTGTTTGGGAAAGGGTTAAAGAATTGAGATCCATTAAAAACTCTGGTTGCCATGGTAACAGAAAAGGAGAAATTTGACTAAATCTTAATAACATCCTTGAACGCCAGCTCCTCCTAACTACAAGGCTGATTTCAACCAAACTTGGCAGAAATATTCATTAGGAGGTCCCTGTTAAAAGTTAATATTAGAATTGAAATAAAAAAAAAAACTCTGGTCACCGTGGCAACGGAAAAGGAGAAATTTGACTGAATCTCAATAATTTCTTTGAACAACATCTCCTCCTAAACTACTTGGCCAATTTAACAAAACTTGGCAGAATGCTATCACACCTTTTGATTAAGATTTTAATCCCATATTTTTTGAAAATGTGAAAATCTCCTCAATGGGAGGTTTGACAGCCTAGACAAATTGACTTTGATAATCATTTAATGAGCTTAACAGGTAATTATAAGGTGAAATTATCATTCTGACTGGCCAAAAAAAAAAACTTGACACATACGAAGTTGACGATTTTCCCAATATTCAACACGAAAGTCGAATTTTATATTAGACAAAGAAGGCACAAACTTGGAACTTTTGAAAAACTTACACTTTTCCGGAATGTCGACTCATTTGATGTCGACACAATGAGTTATGACTGTATTGTCTTAAATTACTTATTATACCCCCCACCTACGAAGTAGAGGGGGGTATATTGGTTTCACCATGTCTGTCTGTCTGTCAGTCCATCCGTCCGTCCGTCCGTCCATCCGTCCGTCCAGTCGTCCGTCCGTAGACTTTTTCGTTTCCGTGCTCTAAGTCAAGAACCGGTTGACCTAGGATCATGAAACTTTACACAGTTGTTGCCCATGACCCAAGGAGGTGCCCTATTGTTTTTGGGTCACCAAGGTCAAAGGTCAAGGTCACAATCGGACTTTGTTTAAAATCCGTTTCCGTGCTCTAAGTCAAGAACCGGTTGACCTAGGATCATGAAACTGTACACAGCTGTTGCCCATGACCCAAGGAGGTGCCCTATTGTTTTTGGGTCACCAAGGTCAAAGGTCAAGGTCACAATCGGACTTTGTTTAAAATCCGTTTCCGTGCTCTAAGTCGAGAACCGGTTGACCTAGGATCATGAAACTTTACACAGCTGTTGCCCATGACCCAAGGAGGTGCCCAATTGTTTTTTGGGTCACCAAGGTCAAAGGTCAAGGTCACAATCGGACTTTGTTTAAAATCCGTTTCCGTGCTCTAAGTCAAGAACCGGTTGACCTACAGCACTTTTTCAGTGACAAGGCGCTAGTGGGGGTATTTGTCCGCTCTGCGACAGTTCTAGTTAATCTAGATCTATTATAATTGAAATATCCCTCCAAGTTGACCTTTAACATGACACCATGAAAATCCCACTAATATTTGCCAAGTGTGAATACAGGAAGGATAGTAGGGTGTAGATTACGTCCTTGGCTTGTGAAGATGATGCACAATCTGATCAGCCCACATTTTGTTCTCTTCTTCCTGATCGTTGACAACCATATCAATATTATAACTCTCACCAAGGCGCCTATTCAGACCATCCAAAAAGCGTTCAATAGCAGATATGTCTGGGGATAAAGCAGCTCGTTCAGGGATAAGTAACCTAGTTTTTCAGCATAGACTGTTGTGTTTTAACCCTTTCCCAAACAAGACCTGGTTTTTGACGTCCTTAAAAGAAACAAGTTTGGGAAAACATTGAGGCAAAAGAAGAAACTGCTGATAACCAGCAGTTTCTCCTTTTGCTCAATATTTTCTGTGCCATATTTTACAATTTTTCATCTCTATCAACACATATTTTGTTGTTTGTAGTAGTTTTGAAATTGGTACAGCGTACGATTTTGCTGTTTGGGAAAGGGTTAATCAGCAGTGCAACATGACATTACCTCTTTGAAAATGATAACAGGACCAACAGGCAGTGGTAACATATCAGCCGCGACGCGAGAAAATCGGATTTCGGGAGTTTGACCAGATTCGACACAAATCAGGCTGTACAGCCGTAGAAAGTGATTAGAGTCACGAAATTTCATACATGGGAAGAAGTAGAACTAAATTTTCTCACCAGCGAAAACACAGACGCTGATCAGATTCGCGGTTACCGCGAAGCTGATCTGCGTCTTTGTTTTCGCTTAGGCCAAATTCCGCTTTTCTCGCGTCGCGGCTCATATATTACCAGTAACATCATGGCCATTGGTATCAAACTCACACATCATATTATGAGAGCTATTAGGTAGATTGGTCTTGAAAGGTGATGGTCTAAAAATACTGTAAGGACTCCTTTTCCAGTTCCCAGCTCTAATAAATATGAGCCAGGATCTGGAAAAAGGGCCCTCATAGCATTTGAGGCTACCATGTTTCCAGATCAGCATGTACCTTGGAGCAATCTGATCAGGATCAATGCTGTTGTCTTACAGTTGCTACAAATCACGGACAAGCTATTTGAGGACAACATGGGTCCTGATCAGACTGTGCGTATGCACAGGCTGGTCTGGATTCAGGCTGTTCTCAAATGCCATAAAGGACGTTTTTCCAGATCCCTGCTCATATGCTTTTACAATAACTATAAGAGCTATTTTATCAACCCTTTTCCAAACAGCAAAATTTTGGAGGAGGTCTAATTTGGGAGGGGCTGCGTACAACTTAATGAATGTAAATAAAAATGGAATTTTTGTAAATTATAGAAAATATTGAGGCAAAAGGAGAAAATTAGTTATTAGTTGCCAGTTAGCATTTTCTTTTTTTGCCTCAATGTTTTCCATAGACATTCCTACTGAGGATGTCAAAACCAGGTCTTGTTTAGAAAAGGGTTTATTATGCTCCCCGAAAAAATTTCGGGGAGCATATAGTCGCCACGCTGTCCATCCGTCCGTGTGTCTGTCTGTCCGTCCGTCTGTCCGTCCGTCCGTCCGTCCACAGCCATATCTCAGCAACCCTTGGACTAAATTCAATGAAACTTCACATGTGAACTCCCTGGGTCAATACCTAGGGACCTTTTTCTCCATTTGTAAATTTAAGGCTGCGTCATGGAAAAAGGGGCCTTAGTGTAAAAATGAGTTTTTCTCTTATTTCTCTTCATCTAATGGGCAGAATTTAATGAAATTTTGTGTTCATGTAATAAATAGGATGTTCTAGACCATATTCTATAAATAATGTGTGTACAAAAAAGCTGTTATGGAAAAAGGGGGCTTAATGTATGACAGTTTTTATTTTGTTACAAACACTTATTCCGGGAGCATAATCCGTCTATGACGGCTCTTGTTGTCACATTCAGGGAATTCTGTTGATTAATCAGTTATCGTTAGTGTGAAATGATCGTTAGTGTAAGCTTATTTTTAGGGCTAGTGCAAGGACACTGTAAGTGCATAATTATTAAGGTAGTCCACCCCTAATGAGATTTGCGTGAGTCGGATTTTTTTGTGCAACCACATTAATATTATTTTGTTACATCGTTTCGTATCTGAACCTATTTGAGCGATGTTGTAAACATTCTGCGGAGGAATATTCCAGTACCAAGAGTTTACGGCAACACTCGAATAGTTTCAACACCGCATGAATCTCATTATGGATGGACTGACTTTAATCATTTTAACCATTTCCCAAACGACAAAATTTTAGGGTGACCCACTTCAAAAACTGTGATAAATGACAAAATGGGTCTAATTAAATAAAGGATATGTGTAAAATATGGTACAGAAAATATTGAGACAAAAGGAGAAACTGCTGGTTATCAGCAGTTTCTTCTTTTTATACGCCCGAAGGGTCGTATTATGTTATGGCCCCGCTCATCTGTCTGTCCGTCTGTCTGTCCATCCATTAGCAATTTGTTGTGTGCGCAACTCCTCCTACAGTTTTGATCGGAATTTGATCAAACTTGCCACAATTAATCTCCATGGTGTCTAGTTTTGCACAGCGCTTACGGAATTCGGATAACTCTTTTCGTTCTTGAATTATCTGCCCTTGAATTAAAAAAATGCCCATTTTCTTGTGTGCGCAACTCCTCCTACAGTTTTGATCAGAATTTGATCAAACTTGCCACAATGAATTTCCATGGTGTCTAGTTGTGCACGCCGCTTACGGAATTTAGATAACTGTTTTCGTTCTTGAATTATCTGCCCTTGAATTTAAGGAAAAATCACATTTTCTCAAAAATGCCCATTTTCTCCTGTGTGTTACTTCTACAGTTTCAACCAGAATTTAATCAAACTAGCCACAATGAATCTCAATGGTGTCTTGTTGTGCAAACAAAATTTTGATAACTTTTCATGTTTGAATTATCTGCCCTTGAATTGAAAAAAATGGCCAATTTTTACTGTCAAGCCCCTCTCGGGCGTATATGCGCCGCTTTGCGAAGCTCTTGTGTTTCAATGTTTTCCCAAGCCTTTTCTATAAGACATGTCAAAATCAGGTCTTGTTTGGGAAAGAGTTAATATCAATTTTGATATTTTTATCTGAGAAAGCTTCAGAAACATTTGAGAAGCAAAAAGAAAATGCTGGAAACATTTATCTTTTTCTCAAAATGTGATCCATTATATAGCAAACTCATTTTCCTTATGAAGTTACAACTATATTCTTTCACAATTCCCCTTATACCTTGAATTTTGACTATTTTTGTGATAAGCCTCTTTTTTGGCAAGCTAAAATTTCATTCCGCCATATCTAATGATATTTTAATAGAAAACTTTAAGAAATTCCAATTTTAATGTTATTATTTTGTTATATTTATTGTCATTATATGGTATTAAAACAGATTTATTGCATATTCATTATTTGTGTATCATTTGTACTTAAGCCCTTCTGTTAAAATAGTTCATTTTTATTTTAAATTTGAGATCATGTATAGAGGAAGTTAAGATATATTAATTTCAACTTTCCACTCAATGTTTTCAATGCTATAGCATGCAAAATATTTATTAGTATATTAACCCATTCCCACCTAATGACGCTTTTTGAAGCCACACAAGGTAAAGACTTTGGAAAATATCAAAGAAATTGAAGAAATTGCTTGTGACAAGCAATTTCTTTAATTTCCACAATGTTTTCTATCAAGAAAGACAAAAAATTGTAGAACTTTCATTTACTCGAAATGTGTCTTTGCCAAATCTTTGAAATTGGTAATGGGTTTACAGAAAGACCCATGTTCTCTTTTTGCTACAATATATACCATGCTATAATGCACAACTTCTACACACAAGTAATACATAGTTTGACATCAGTAGCTCTCCCGCCATGGTTGGATAATCATTAACCCTTTCCCAAACGGCGAAATTTTAGGGTGATCCACTTCAAAAACTGTCACAAATGACAAAATGGAAGTTGTTAAAGATAGAATTTGAGTGAAATATGGTATAGAAAATATTGAGACAAAAGGAGAAACTGCTGGCTATCAGCAGTTTCTTCTTTTGTTTCAATGTTTTCCTAAGCCTATTCTGTTGAAGACGTCAAAAGCAGGTCTTGTTTGGGAGAGGGTTAACCTAGCAGGTGGGATGGAAGGTAGGGGTTTGGAGAGGATGTAGCACTTCTAGAGATACAAATTAATCCTTTCCCAAACGACAAAAATTAAGGGTGATCAAATATGAAAACTACTAAAGATGACAAATTGTACATTAATTATACCTGATTCATGTACAATATAGTTAAGAAAATATTGAGGTAAAAGGAGAAAATGCTGATTATCAGCATTTTCTTCTTTTGTCTCAATGTTTTCTCAAGCCTTTTCAGATAGAGACATCAAAACCAAGTCTAGTTTGGGAATGGGTTAAAGGGGTTTGTGGCTCCTTAAAAAGCAAAATATCATTAATTGTTGATCAAACCCTATGTTGTGGGTACTCATTGGAATCATCTGGTTGAGTCGATTCAAATGAGTACACACAACATACGGTTTGGATTTGTTTTAATCCCATTTGGTCTACTCCCAATTCGTCTACTCCCAATTCGTCTTCTATTTTGGACATAATCGTCTACTTTTTTATACTTTGTATATCAATATGATAATATACGAGGGACGGTCGGAAAGTAGTTGGACTTTTCGTGCTGCTGTCTCTCCATTTGCAACTGTATAAACATATTATATATTGATGGAATCTACATCCATTTGCCAATAATGTGGTCAGTTTATTTTCAAAGATAGTTGTATATGTATGCTATTCTGTCCACTTATATGTGATAGGGGTTTTATGTACTATAGACTTTTTGTTAGAGGAACAACAAGGGTAACCAAAACAAAAGAACATTCTAGTCATTTTAATCGCGAAGAAGTTAAGTTTTTTAACCGAAGTTTTTTTTTCACCGAAGATTAATTAAGGGTCCATAATTCCGAACTTGGGATAAAAAACCAGTCAAAGCAGTCATGGAAACGAGCTGGTTCCCCGCCCATGAAAAGATTAAGCTGTTTCCTTCGGCTGGTTGTCATGTTTGTTATCCCCCGCCGAAAAAATTTTTCGGGGGGGATATTGTTTTTGCCATGTCCGTCCGTCCTTCCGTCCGTCCGTCCGTCCGTCCGTCCGTCCGTCCGTCCGTCCGTCCGTCCGTCCGTCCGACATTCGTTTCCGCGCTATTTCTTGGAAACTATAGACCGGATTTCGATGAAACTTGGCACACAGCTTCACTACAAAGAGGACATGCGCATATCGTCGGGGTTACCCGGTTCGACCATTGAATTTAGAGTTACTGCCCCTGACTGTTTAAGCCATATACATACAGAGTGATATTCGTTTCCGCGCTATTTCTTGAAAACTGTAGACCGGATTTCGATGAAACTTGGCACACAGCTTCGCTACAAAGTGGACATGCGCATATCGTCGGGGTTACCCGGTTCGACCGCCGAATTTAGAGTTACTGCCCCTGACTGTTTTAGCCATATACATACAGAGTGATATTCGTTTCCGCGCTATTTCTTGAAAACTGTTGACCGGATTTCGATGAAACTTGGCACACAGCTTCGCTACAAAGTGGACATGCGCATATCGTCGGGGTTATCCGGTTCGACCGCCAAATTTAGAGTTACTGCCCCTGACTGTTTTAGCCATATACATACAGTGATATTCGTTTCCGCGCTATTTCTTGGAAACTATAGACCGGATTTCGATGAAACTTGGCACACAGCTTTACTACAATGAGGACATGCCCATATCGTCGGGGTTACCCGGTTCGGCCGTCGAATTCAGAGTTACTGCTCCTGACTGTTTAAGCCATATACATACAGAGTGATATTCGTTTCCGCGCTATTTCTTGAAAACTGTAGACCGGATTTCGATGAAACTTGGCACACAGCTTTACTACAATGAGGACATGCGCATATCGTCGGGGTTACTCGGTTCCACCGCCGAATTTAGAGTTACTGCCCCTGACTGTTTTAGCCATATACATACAGAGTGATATTCGTTTCCGCGCTATTTCTTGAAAACTATAAACCGGATTTCAATGAAACTTGGCACACAGCTTTACTACAATGAGGACATGCGCATATCGTCGGGGTTACCCGGTTCGACCGCCGAATTTAGAGTTACTGCCCCTGACTGTTTAAGCCATATACATACAGAGTGATATTCGTTTCCGCGCTATTTCTTGAAAACTGTAGACCGGATTTCGATGAAATTTGGCACACAGCTTTACTACAAAGTGGACATGCGCATATCGTCGGGGTTACTCGGTTCCACCGCCGAATTTAGAGTTACTGCCCCTGACTGTTTTAGCCATATACATACAGAGTGATATTCGTTTCCGCGCTATTTCTTGAAAACTATAAACCGGATTTCAATGAAACTTGGCACACAGCTTTACTACAATGAGGACATGCGCATATCGTCGGGGTTACCCGGTTCGACCGCCGAATTTAGAGTTACTGCCCCTGACTGTTTAAGCCATATACATACAGAGTGATATTCGTTTCCGCGCTATTTCTTGAAAACTATAGATCGGATTTCAATGAAACTTGGCTCACAGCTTCACTACAAAGTGGACATGAGCATATCGTCGGGGTTACCTGGTTCGACCGTCGAATTTAGAGTTACTGCCCCTGACTGTTTTAGCCATATACATACAGAGTGATATTCGTTTCCGCGCTATTTCTTGAAAACTGTTGACCGGATTTCGATGAAACTTGGCACACAGCTTCGCTACAAAGTGGACATGCGCATATCGTCGGGGTTATCCGGTTCGACCGCCAAATTTAGAGTTACTGCCCCTGACTGTTTTAGCCATATACATACAGTGATATTCGTTTCCGCGCTATTTCTTGGAAACTATAGACCGGATTTCGATGAAACTTGGCACACAGCTTTACTACAATGAGGACATGCCCATATCGTCGGGGTTACCCGGTTCGGCCGTCGAATTCAGAGTTACTGCTCCTGACTGTTTAAGCCATATACATACAGAGTGATATTCGTTTCCGCGCTATTTCTTGGAAACTATAGACCGGATTTCGATGAAACTTGGCACACAGCTTTACTACAATGAGGACATGCCCATATCGTCGGGGTTACCCGGTTCGGCCGTCGAATTTAGAGTTACTGCCCCTGACTGTTTAAGCCATATACATACAGAGTGATATTCGTTTCCGCGCTATTTCTTGAAAACTGTAGACCGGATTTCGATGAAATTTGGCACACAGCTTTACTACAAAGTGGACATGCGCATATCGTCGGGGTTACTCGGTTCCACCGCCGAATTTAGAGTTACTGCCCCTGACTGTTTTAGCCATATACATACAGAGTGATATTCGTTTCCGCGCTATTTCTTGAAAACTATAAACCGGATTTCAATGAAACTTGGCACACAGCTTTACTACAATGAGGACATGCCCATATCGTCGGGGTTACCCGGTTCGGCCGTCGAATTCAGAGTTACTGCTCCTGACTGTTTAAGCCATATACATACAGAGTGATATTCGTTTCCGCGCTATTTCTTGAAAACTGTAGACCGGATTTCGATGAAATTTGGCACACAGCTTTACTACAAAGTGGACATGCGCATATCGTCGGGGTTACTCGGTTCCACCGCCGAATTTAGAGTTACTGCCCCTGACTGTTTTAGCCATATACATACAGAGTGATATTCGTTTCCGCGCTATTTCTTGAAAACTATAAACCGGATTTCAATGAAACTTGGCACACAGCTTTACTACAATGAGGACATGCGCATATCGTCGGGGTTACCCGGTTCGACCGCCGAATTTAGAGTTACTGCCCCTGACTGTTTAAGCCATATACATACAGAGTGATATTCGTTTCCGCGCTATTTCTTGAAAACTATAGATCGGATTTCAATGAAACTTGGCTCACAGCTTCACTACAAAGTGGACATGAGCATATCGTCGGGGTTACCCGGTTCGACCGTCGAATTTAGAGTTACTGCCCCTGACTGTTTTAGCCATATACATACAGAGTGATATTCGTTTCCGCGCTATTTCTTGAAAACTATAGACCGGATTTCAATGAAACTTGGCACACAGCTTAACTACAATGAGGACATGCGCATATCGTCGGGGTTACCCGGTTCGACCGCCGAATTTAGAGTTACTGCCCCTGACTGTTTAAGCCATATACATACAGTGATATTCGATTCCGCGCTATTTCTTGAAAATTATACACCGGATTTCAATGAAACTTGGCACACAGCTTTACTACAATGAGGACATGCGCATATCGTCGGGGTTACCCGGTTCGGCCGTTGTATTTAGTGTTACTGCCCCTGACTATTTTAGCCATATACATACAGAGTGATATTCGTTCTGTTGAAGCCATATACATACAGAGTGATATTCGTTCTGTTGAAGCCATATACATACAGATTTATATTCGTTTCCGCGCTACTTTATTGACAATGAAAATATATTCGGCGGGGGATATCAATTCAACGAATTTGCTTGTTGCTTTTAGGGATTCAAGAGGATTGATAGTTACTCATTTCATGTAAAACGGTAAAAACTGTCATTACCAAGTACAATTCTGAAGTAATTCAGAAAAACCAAAGAATAAATGCTGAAGTAAACGCCTCCCAGATTAGCAAAGAAAATTTTTTTCTACTTTACGATTACGCACGGTCCCATACCACCGCATATACAGTGGAGATTATCAACTATTACACATGACAAAAGTTATTTTGCTCTTCTTATAGCCCTGACCTCGCCCCACGTGACTTTTATTTGTGTCAAGGACTGATGAAAATGCTTGCTGGGAAGAAATTCGAGACCAGGGCGCCTTTGATAACGGTGGTTACACAGTACCTAATACAGTGGGTCTACGTCATGGTTAATAGTGGGAATAGTAAAGCTCCTACAAAGATGGCAAAAATGCATAGACATAGATGGACAATTTGTTTAAACAGTGTAAAAAGAATTTTGCTAAAAAATTAAATGGTTTTAGAGAACTAGTCAAAAGTCCAACTACTTTCCGACCGTCCCTCGTACCATGTAAAAAAAGTTTAGCAACACTGACTTTGTTAATTGAAAACATGTATTTTCTGTGATTTTTATTTCACAGCCGTTATATACATTTTAGCATATGCATTTACGCACAACATTCAAAGGTCGCTTTGTGGTAACGTTAAATATTGTGTTAGAAACATTGTCTTGACGTAGGTGAGGGGTCAAAATAAAAAGTTACAATAGAATTTGGTATCGATTGTGCAGCCATTTTCGAGCAAGAACATCAGTGAAACGTTTTCTAATCCACTTAAATTGTTTGTACACAGTATCAACATTCACTACTTTATCAAGAGATTGAACGTCATTCGCGTCAGTATGATCACGCACACGTCTTCCGTAAATGCACCGTATGTGCTCTATGGGTGACAAATCAGAAAGAAAGGGATGATAATGGGAGTACATCAATGTTGTATACGTTTAATTTGGCTTAAAGCATTCAGGACTCTATACCAGTCAAGTCTGGTGCGTTCATGGTGTAGCATCAGGGAAATTACAACGTATGGTCAACGTCTAGTAACCGTTCATCTGTGGATACGATCACGGATGGAAAGTGTAGATACTCTATGTTGAAATTCTTGTGAAAGCCACTCGGAAGTCTTGGTGTTGATATGGAACATCTTTGCCGTGACGTTACGAAATTATGACGTTCATCTTCTCGTGGCATTTTTCTACGACGTCCTTGACCGGGACTATCTCAAACCACACAAATTGGCTCACATAGCATCCTCAAATTATTACTTATGCTTTGAGATGCGCAAAATTCAAAAAGACATCTTTATCGCCGGTTCTGTCACGTAGGAACACATTAGCGATATAACATCCTTCTAACGTAAGTCCATGGCGTAGTCCCACAACGTTGCAGAAAATTCTTTTTAATGGCCTTTTTTATGCTGGGCAAAGACAATTATGTTCACACCTAAATGTTTTCTAGAGTTATGCTCAATACACATGAATACCATGTCAGACATGAAAACTGGAAATGCGCACCTGGAATGCGAGACGCACATGATGGCGGTATAAAATTCATTTGTTTGTGTTCTCTAGCTATAATCTATTGTGTAAACGTTTGATTTTATGTTAAAACAAAACTATTTTGGTTACTACATATATTTACATTTTGTTGCAAAACTTTTTTTATTATGTAAATATAATTTTTATGCTCCCTGAAGGGAGAGCATATAGTCGCCGCTTCGTCTGTCCGTCCGTCCATCCGTCCGAAGCGATTTCTCTATAACCCTTGGGCCAAATCAAATGAAACTTACCATGTGAACTCCCTATGACATAATGCCGATGTACTTTGCCCAGTTTTTGGATTTGAGGCCTCGTCATGGGAAAAGGGGACTTAAGGTTAAATACACTTTTTCTCTAATTTCTCATAGTCTAATGGTCAGAATTTGATGAAATTTCATATTTGAGTAGCAAATCAGATGCCCTTGACAATAAACTACTTGAAATTTGCGTATAAAAAGTATATCATGGAAAAAGGGGGCTTAACGTTTGTTAGCTTAATCTTAGCTCTGCATGGCATACATTTATTGTGACAATGCCTTAATCGGGGAGCATTGTCCGTCTCTGACGGCTCTTGTTATTAAAATGTTTGCATTTTTACTTTAATCTATGTATATATTGACCAAATTTCTATTCTTAGGACAAAAATAATGTTGTTTTAATATTGATGATTTGACATGAAAGTAGACGAGTTGGGACAGTAGACGAATTGGGACTCAATGCCTGAAAGAACAGTAGACGAAATGGGAGTAGACCAATTGGGATGTTACCTTGGAGGTTACCTTGGATTTATGATCAATTTAAAATGTCCTCACCCCCACTCATGTTGATCTGTGAGGGAAATGACAGGAATACATGATTAGGTGCGCTAGCCCCCAGGATATGAATCGGATGTTGAGGGCTAAAGGGATGTTTAACATGAGCCAAACAATGTGTACGTGATTATCTCTCAGTGGTTAAATACCTGTTGTTTTAAATTTGAACTGTACTGGATTTTATCAGTGACGGTTAAAGCTTACTATTTAGCCTTTTCTCAATTCCAGGTTTAGTCAATGCTAAGAAAAAAGGCTTAATTAAAAATGAGAGAAAAGAAGAAGATACTTATGGCTGGCATTTGCTTTTTTAGTGTGACTTTTCATCAGGGCATCGGTGTCCCTGTAATGCTTTGGTTAAGTAAAAAGAAACAACAATTAAAGACCCAAAAATGTAAAATTTGATTGACTTGAAATAATGATTGTCATCCGCAGAATCTTTGAACTTGGACCTGTCTTAACTTTTGATGTCAGGTAATCGGTTTATCAGCTGATAACCTAGATTGTTTATTTAATCCATTTCCAGACAGCACAATTTTAGACTTTTCCATTTAAAGATGTTGCAGATGACAATTTCAATTGAATGAAATTTTATATTTTTAGGTCTTTTTGGGGTAGAAAATATTGTGGCAAATGAAGAAAATGGTTGTTACAAGCAATTTCTTCATTTTCCACAATGTTTTCCAAAGCCATTATCTCAAGGGATGTTAAAAAGCATCAGGATGTGGGAAAGGGTTAATTATTCTGATAATATAGTTAATTATTCAATGTCATCATGTATAAACTATGATCATGTATCTTTATGCAATATTTAATATTTGAACCCATGACCTGATGGTGACAAAATTTGTTGATCTAAATTGCTGACAACAGCTTAACCCTTCAGATTTTTAGCTCACCTGAGCATGAAGTGCTCAAGATGAGCTATTGTGGTCGCTTTTTGTCCGTCGGCATCCGTCTGTCTGTCTGTCCGTCTGTCTGTCCGTCTGTTCACATTTTGTTGTTACCACTCTAGCACCTACAAATATTGACCAATCTTAACCAAACTTGGTCAAAACATGTATGACAATAAGTTCTTGGATGAGTTTAATTTTGGGTCAGATCGGATCAGGAAGTCCCGAGTTATGCGCCCTTGGATATCAAAAATAGCTAGTTTCGACTTTGTTACCACTCTAGCATCTACAAATATTGACCAATCAAGACAAAACTTGGCTAGAATGTTGGTAACCATACAATAATGAATGAGTTCGATTTTCAGTGTCATCGAAGAAGGAAGTCCGGAGTTATGTGCCCTTGAATTTGACAAATTTGCCGTTTTCGACTTTGTTTACACTTTAGCATCTACATTTATTGACCAATCAAGACAAAAAATGTCAACAATGTTGCTAACTATAATCTGCTGAATGAATTAAATTTTCAGCTTGATCGGACCAGAAAAACCAGAGTTATTGGCCCTTGAATTTCACAAAATTGTCATTTTCAACTTTATTTTCACTTCAAAAAACACAAATATTGACCAATCAAGACTTAACTTGGTCACAATGTTGGTGACCATGAGATCTTATATGATTTCATTTTTCATATTGATCGGACTAAAAAAGCCAGAGTTGTGTGCCCTTGATGGTGACAATATTGCTAATTTCGTTTTTTAATTTCACTCAAACAGCAATAAATATTGACAAATCAAAAAAACAACTAGGACATAAGGTTGGTGTATAAAGGTCTTAGAGATACCCTGCCAGTAATACCTGAAAGGGGAGTTGGGCAGTATATATAGATAGATAGATAGAGAATATCTTTATCAGAACAGAGTTATGTGCCCTGGATTATGACAAAATTGATGTTTTTTATCGACTTGGTTTTCACTTTAACAGCCACAAATATTGATCATTAAAGATTAAGAATGCTGTTTTCAGCTGGATCATAATCTCGCATCTTAAGTTTCGTGTTCTTGTCTTAGAGATACCTAGGTCATGTAAAAGATGGGTATTGTTCTGCATGGAGAAAGTTTCAAACTTCTATCAGGTGAGCGATTTAGGGCCATCTTGGCCCTCTTGTTATAAGAAGCAGTCCAAAATTTTGGTGTCAGGAAAAGGGTTTACCTATTCCTTCATTATGAACATTTTGATGCCCCTCAAGAAAATATAAGCTATTGAAAACTTCATGGTAGATACATTTCTCTAAATGACAAAATAATAATTGAAAGCAATTTACTCATTTCTCACAATGCTTGTTATCAAGAAAGACTGAAAAGTGTAGTTATACCCCCCACCTACGAAGTAGAGGGGGTATATTTGTTTCACCATGTCTGTCTGTCTGTCCGTCCGTCTGTCTGTAGACTTTTTCGTTTCCGTGTTCTTAGTCAAGAACCGGTTGACCTAGGCTCATGAAACTTTACACAGTTGTTGCCCATGACCCAAGGAGGTGCCCTATTGTTTTTGGGTCACAAAGGTCAAAGGTCAAGGTCACAATCGGACTTTGTTTAAAATCCGTTTCCGTGCTCTAAGTCAAAGACCAGGTGACCTAGGATCATGAAACTGTACACAGTTGTTGCCCATGACCCAAGGAGGTGCCCTATTGTTTTTGGGTCACAAAGGTCAAAGGTCAAGGTCACAATTGGACTTTGTTTAAAATCCATTTCCGTGCTCTAAGTCAAGAACCGGGTTACCTAGGATCATGACACTTTACACAGTTGTTGCCCATGATCCAAGGAGGTGCCCTATTGTTTTTGGGTTACAAAGGTCAAAGGTTAAGGTCACAAACGGACTTTGTTTAAAATCCTTTTCCATGCTCTAAGTCAAAAACTGGTTGACCTAGGATCACGAAACTTTACACAGTTGTTGCCCATGACCCAAGGAGTTGCCCTAGTGTTTTGGGGTCACAAAAGTCAAAGGTCAAGGTCACAATTGGACTTTGTTTAAAATCCGTTTCCATGCTCTAAGTCAAGAACCAGGTGACTTAGGATCATGAAACTTTACACAGTTGTTGCCCATGACCCAAGGAGGTGCCCTATTGTTTTTGGGTCACGAAGGTCAAAGGTCAAGGTCACAATTGGACTTTGTTTAAAATCTGTTTCCGTGCTCTAAGTCAAGAACTGGTTGAACTAGGATCATGAAACTTTACACAGTTGTTGCCCATGACCCAGGGAGGTGTCCTATTGTTTTTGGGTCACGAAGGTCAAAGGTCAAGTTCACAATCAGACTTTGTTTAAAATCCATTTCCATGCTCTAAGTCAAGAACCGGTTGACCTATAGCACTTTTTCAGTGACAAGGTGCTAGTGGGGGGTATCTGTCCGCTTTGCGACAGTTCTAGTTTCATTTACTTGCAATTGTTGTCTGCTACATCTTTGAATTTTGACCAGTCTAAAATTTTGCCATTTGGTAATCGGATAAGTTATATTCTGTATTTATTCGGGAGACAGGGCATAGCCTATAAACGGTTCATTACATTTACTCGTGAGGAGAAACAGCTTTCTCAATTTACGGTAAATCGTCGGTATTATTGCAAAACATTATAACTACAGCGTTAATCAAGCTGTAGTTACGAGGTTTTATAACAACACATTTTACAATTGCACTTTCTTTCAATTTCGAAATGTGTTCATGCTCGTACCGCGCGTTTTTCTCTTATATCAACCAATGTATCGAGAAGTAAACTCGTTGAATAACCTCTTTGCTTAGCCACACCCTGAAAGGTGAATAAAAACGGAATATACCTGTTGATGAAAATAATGTAACCAGCACATGAATATCCTATCGATCGACTCCTGGTGGGATTTGATCCTGGGACCTCTCGAACCCTAAGGGAACACTCTACCATGTCGCTATAAAAGCTAGCTTGTACGACGAGATAGTATAAGTGACCCTTATACTACATCTGGCTACATACACCCCCACGACATATCATATTAATATACAAAGTATAGAAAAGTAGACGAAATGGGAATTATGTCCAAAATAGTAGACGAATTGGGAGTAGACAAATTGGGAGTAGACCAAATGGGATTAAACCCACATAAGATTCTTCCACAATCTTTTTTCAACATCATCAACTCCCTAATCTCATAAAAAACTAACTCACCATGCAGATTTTTTTAAGGTGGGTGTCATTTGTAACCAGTTTGGTTGGGTGCTGGGTTCGATTATGTCCTCTTATGTGAGAATCGACAATCAATAAGTCTCAACGCTATTTCCAATGTTTTCGACCTTTACTTCCATATCAAATTAAAAAAATATGTTTTCTCTTCGAAAATCATAGGCAGTTTGAACAAAACTATGAACCTTGACGACTTTGCGCCCAAAAGTGAAGCGGCATATAAAAATGACCAATCACATCTAAATCCCTTACTAATGACCCGGTTACAATAACACACTCCATAAGAACTTAACCAAATAACAAGAGTCTAAATTTTCAGGACCTTCTTTTTCATTCAAAGGAAAAAGAATTTATCGCAAACCGCGAAATTTTAGACCATTTCACTTTGAAACATGTTGCAGACGACAAAATGGAAGTTTATGCTAATGCTATTTGTGTATATTATTGCTAAGAAAACTTTGAGGTAAAAGGAGAAAATACTGATTATCAGCATTTCGTCGGTGTAAATGCAAAACCTTGTATGTCGATTGTTGGGATTTTCAAAGTCAAATATTGTATGCCCAGTTAAGACAATTATTGCAGGTTTGGGGGTATTTTTACTAATCAGTATTAATGACACATTATTCGTGAACAATATTTCCAAATTTCAAGTAAATCCTTTCAGTTTGGGAAAAGTTATTACACTTTTTTTCGTCCCCTTTAAAATTTTCCCAAAACGAGATACGAGGTTTTGCATTTACAACGACGATTTTCTTCTTGCCTCAATGTTTCCCTAAGCCGTTTCCATCAGGGACGTCAAAATCAGGTTTAGTTTGGAAAAAGGTTAATGAAATAACAAACCCTGGTTACCAGAATTTCTATGCCCCCATAGCGAAAGATCTTTGGGGAAATTGTTTTAATTTTGTCCGTCCGTCTGTCTGTCTGTCTGTCCATCTGTCAGTCTGTCTGAAAACTTAACATTGACCATTTTGGGGGCATTCATGTTTCACAAACACATCATATATCTTACGTCAATGTTTTCATTAGTTTCTTTATCATTTGTTGTTGTGTTGCAAAAGGGTTGCATTATTGTCAGTCAGATAAGAGTTGACCTAATTGACCTAATTTTATACTGCTTCAACCTGTTGTTGATTAGGTACATGATGCAGTTCACAGTGTTTAGCTAGGGTTTTATATTGTGGATTTATCTTACTGTGTTCTTGGTGGAATTGGTGATGTGTTTGATGGAATTGGAGAATTGCAATGGTTACAATAGCATTTCTTGTTTAAAACCTTGACCAAAAGACAGAACTTGAAACCAGTGTCTAATTCGAAAGTAGTTGCAGACAAAAAATACAGATCTTTATAAAGATTGGATAAAATATAGCTCAGAAAATATTGAGACAAAAAGAGAAATATTATGCTGGTCATCAGCACTTCTTTTGCCGCAATGTTTTTCTAAGCTTTCTCTCATAGAAACATTAAAACCAGTTCTTGTTTTGGAAAGGGTTAATGGATCAATGCAAAAGACACTTGTATACTGAAAGGGAAATGAAATGCAGTCATATGTTCGATTTAGTATATAACTTTCTAAATACTGATTATAATTAACAACTTAAGAATTTTGATCATTGACAATTATTGTGTAGGCAAAATTGAATAATAATAATACTAATAAAGACTTTATTTAAAGAGGCAACACAGTTGGGATAAACCCAGTCTTCCCTGTGGGCCTCTAGGATTACATTAGTCTGGCAGATATCCACTTATACCTTGCAGTGGAGTACATAGTTTTTTTCTTTGTTGATTCTTGATGTAGACACCTTACTGTTCAAGAATCTGACGGGTGACATCGTGTCACCCTTTAGCATTTTGAGAAATTCAAGATGGCCGCCAAGATGGCGGAATCTTACATAAATAACTAATAAAAGGTCTATATATGCAATGGAAAGTGATATTTCTTACGCCAGATAAGTCTAATGCACTTACTAATACCCTAAGAAGGAAGGGGAATAAAGTTATGGCATTTTTCTGTGATTTCAGTCGATGTTGTTGTGTAACTTACGTTACATTAGGGAATATTCAATGCAGTTATTCACTTTTCTGCTATTATTTGGACATACGTCATTTATACACAACAATGAATGGTCTGGTTACCAAATTCTTACTTTAAAAACCTTTGATAAGAGCAAAACAATAGTTACATATATGTATTATGTAATTTACGTTACCTAATATCAGCATAATAACTTCGTTTATTCCCTTATATACTATTACTCGTTCATTAATCACGAAAACACAGAAGGAAATAGATTGTATAGCTCAAAGTTTATAACTGTAGATTTGTATACAAACACAATTTAAACCAATACATAGTTTTAATCTTTACCAAACCATTTACTGTGAGCTAAACGAGCGAGTTAATGTCCTGACTCGTTTCCCTTTATTCTCGAAAGAGAAAGTGTTTGTGTTGGGTCATTTTCAACAACAAGAAGTTAATGTTTGTACACAAGTCTAGAGTTATAAACGTTGAGTTATATGTCAATTTATTTACTTGAAGTTTTTTTTTGTAGGCGGTCAAAACAACAGATAAATAAATGTACTATGTTATTTACATTACTTTAATTCTAAGTACCATTACATAATTATACGTGTACTTGTAAAGTTTACAATGTAAACATAACAAAAGTAATATTTATTGAACAGAAAAGGCTATCAGCTGGTAATTTTAATTGGATAAAATTGAATTTATAGTATGTGAATCAAGACACCCATGTAGCCATTGGTTCACATACCCATCATATTCTTTACACAAAACAGTAGTTGCATAAATGTATTATGTATTTTACGTTATCTTGATATCAGCATATTAGCTTCATTTATCTACTACAATTAGGTCATGAATCATTAAATCATTGAATCACAGAAGGAAATGGTGTGCATATCAATTTCTTTACTTGAAGCTTTTCGTACGTGAACAAAATAACAGTTGGATAAATGGATTATGTAATTTACGATACGTTAATTTCAAGTACTAGTACATTATATTTACTTGTAAACGTAACAAAAGTAATATTTATTGAACAGAAAAGTCTGTCAGCTGGTAATTGTCAAATGGATATAATTTAGTTTATAGTATATGCAACAAGATATGTATGTAGCCACTGATGCACACATCCATCATGTTCTATACACACCAAGAAAAGTGCGCCTAAGTGTACAATATAGGCCACCTGTCCTGTACCTAATTTTGTGTACACTACACGTTTTGTGTTGTGGCTCATCAACTCGACAAATTTGGGGCCCCTAACATCAACAGTACATGGTATTTTAAGCACTCAAACATGAAAAGAAGGTCGCAGCAGTTAAGGAGTGTAACCAAAAACGGCCGCCTGGCACAGGCTTTACCATAATACTCCGCCATTTTTTCCTAGCAGGGTATAAAACCAAAACAATGTTCATTAAGCAAGAATATATACAATTTACTTATAGTCGGTTAAAATTGACATTTGTTTGTAAATGGTGAGTTTATGAAAGGTGAATCTCTATATTGTTCTGTCAGACCTACATAACAGAAGATAATCATATTATCTCTGTTACCTTAAGTCTAACATATTACCCGTGGTGAACTGCTAAGTGACCAAATCTTTTCTGTTGCATATAAAGATATCAGAGATCATTTTTCGTTCGTATTCTGGTTTCTTAGAGTATTATTTCAAACTATACTCCCTTGGCGTTTGCAATACACTGTACAGTTGAAGAATAAGGAAGCACAATGCTCACATTGCCATTAGATCATTTACAAGATATTGCCATGAGCTCCAGATACAACCTCAGTCAGTCAATGAGCCTGGTTCTATGGTAGTGTGTGAAAAGCTAGTACCATTCCCTCAAACTACAGAAGTATTTCCAGATAAGGACAAAATGACTCACTATTGAACATAAAATTAGAATTACGCTGTTAGAGAAAATCTACCATACATGGGATCGGGGGATCAAGTGCTAGTAAAAGTCACTGTCCCCTAGCCTAGAGTGCAGTTGTAGCTCCTTGTACATCACAAATAATCAAATGGACAAGTGGAAGTGATGTATCCTTTTTTCAACTAGAAAAGGTTATGCTGGGGCTAGACTGGGATGTTCTGTGTTTTTTGAATACCACAGAGAAGTACTTCATAACAATGGAAACATTGAAAACAAAAATATGAATAACTATGTTATCTATTGATCTGTGTGGAACAGACAAATATTTGTAACGGTGATAATATTAATCTTATGCAATTTTATTGAAATACATGCAATTTTATTTAAATACCACAGCATAACTTATGTCATCTTAACTTAATATGTTTACGAATTTTATAAGTCTGTTTTGTGTATGTCAATCTGTTTGACAAAAGTTGACGTGTCTTGTACAAAAGCCAGTGCAATATCAAACGATATCTTCTTTGAGCAGGTCTAATAAAACAATGTAGAAATACAATATATATGTTAGCGGCAATAAGTAAAATTAGGCAATAAGCTTAATGCCTAGGCAATAAGCTATTGCCTAGGCAGTAAGCTTATTGCCTAATTCCCTCTAGGCATTAAGCTTAATGCCTATGTTTTAAGCCTTAATGCCTGCAAAAATAGTCAGGCATTAGGCTTATTGCCTAACAATGAAATATGACTTCTTTTTGAAGTCTTATTTGAAAATGAACATATTTTACAAATATTTACCATTATTTAGTGCTTGGAAAAACACTGATTGCTTTTGGCTTCTTCTTTGAGTCAAATACCCATAATTCCATTTTCTGGGAACCCTTTAAATTACATTTTAGTTAGATAAAAGTAAACACAAACCATGGTCTCACTTGTAGAATCAGGATGAAAAATGTCTGGCAGGACCCCATTAAAAGTCAAAATTCTACGTTTACTAGTATTTTGAAATTATGAAAACTCGAATATAGTTATGATTTGTCTGGATTTGGAATTCTTAAAAAACTTACTTTTTTCTCCTCTTTCTTTATTTTCTTGTATGGGGAATGTTCCATCGATCTAAATTTCAATTGGTTTTATACATGGATCCAAACTTATTTCAACTTCTCAAATATCAAGAATACCGGTATTTGGTTGCATGTATTAAGGTCGAGTAGTCAACATAATCATTTTCAACATACGTAAAGTATTTAGTATATGGAAAACTGGAAAACGAAATTTCAGATTTTTGTTGAATTCGTTGATTTTAAAAGCCGTAGTTTCAAGGTTTTGAAATATCACCGACAATTAGTCCCTCACCAATAAAATTTAATGCATTCTTTACTAAACATCTTAGATGGTTAGCTGGTGGCTCGGAATGGATGTTGTGTTTGTTATGGAGCTAGTAATGTCAGGAATATACGGTAATGTGCACCAACCTTCGCATTCTGACTAGAAAAATTGTTGATGTGGTGCCAAACACCATTCAAATCCATTCACTTGTACAGAAAATATGCGATTTAGACCCCACCTCGGTGAAAATAAGGTATTCCGCTCTGCAATTGATTCACACAGGCCAGATACTAATTCCCACTTTTAAAAAAGTCAGCACAACCATCTCAGGTCATTGATAGGGCCTATAGAGCAACCTTTTCACTGGCACATTTAAATTGTTTTGTTTCTAACAAATTCATATTTTAACTTCGTCTTTAAATTCTAGACACAACTCATGCTTATTGCCTAGGCATTAAGCTTATTGTCTGATTTTACTTATTGCCGCAAATATATTTTAGGCAACAGGCTAATATTTGGATGAAACATTCAGGCAATAAGCTTAATGCCTGAAATTTTTAGGCAATAACTAATTGACTAGGCAATAGCTTATTGCCTAGGCATTAAGCTTATTGCCTGATTTTACTTATTGCCGCTAACATATATATACCGCCAAGAAAACTTGGTGTGTATATTATGGTATACTCGGAGTCAGGCAGGCGGTCGGAGTCCGTCGGCCTCTATTTTGCTCCATATCTCCTGTACTCTTTGGCCTAGAGACATTATTTCACGTGAGAAGTGTCTTGACCCAACAGGTTCCTCATTTACTAAATAGTCATTGTGACCTACTTTTCATATTTGAGCGCATTTAATTCAAAGTTTTCTTCTGCTCCATATCCCATATTGTACTGTTTTATCTAGTGCCATCAAACTGGATGTGTTAACGAGGCATGGCCAAAAGGTATGTCATAATCTGTCGTGTACCCAAACTATCTCATTGGAATATATTTTACACGCTTGAGCACACTAAGTCTAAAATTCCCGTCCGTTCTATATCTCATGCACTGTTTGATCTAGAAACACGAAATTTGATGGGTGAATGAGTCCTGACCAAGGCAGAGGTTTGTCATATACCAAATTAGGCGAATTTGCCCTACATTTAATGCTCAACAAATGTCTTCATGTACCAATGCTAGTCATCGTCACCTGCTTAGGAATACGTATTTCACTATTCTTTTGTTTTTAAAACAAGATTGGTGTGTAAACTATTTACTACAGGATAGCCTTGTTTTGTAAAGTTTTAAATCTATTTTACAAATGTATCCTTCTAACAATAGCCAGTTGACAGGGATTTGTGTGTAACTAACAATGCTATTGTTATGGTTAAAAGTGTATTTAAGAGTACTTGAAATAAAAGTACATGTAACGTAAATTACATAATAATTTATGGAACTTTATTTTTCACTTTACCAAAAGCTTTAAGTAAAGAAATTAATATACAAACCATATTTGTTGTGTTTTGAGGGTTTTTGGCCGAATGATAGGAAATAAGTGATCAAATGAACCTATAATGCTTATATTAAGGTAACGTAAGTTACATAATACATTTATGCAACTGTTGTTTTACTCTAACCAAAAGCTTTAAGTAGAGAAATTCATAACCATATCATTAAATGTTGTGTTTAAACAACTTATGGTCAAATAATGGTAGATATGTGAATAAAAAATCTAATATTCCTTAATGTAACGTAAGTTACACAACAGCATCGACTGAAATGACAAAAATGTGTCATATCTATATTGTTCTTCCTTCTTAGGGCAACAGTAAGTGCATTAGTAATATCTTGCCTTAAAAAACCAGTTTCGATATGCATATATAACCCTTACATTGGTTATTTATATGGCATTCCGCAATCTTGGCGGCCATCTTGAATTTTTCGAAATGCTAAAGGGTGACACGATGTCACCCGTCAGATTCTTTTACAGTAGGATGTCTACTTCAGGAATCAACAAAGAAAAAAACTATGTACTCCACTGCAAGGTTCAGCCAAAAAATGGGGAATATCTGCCGGACTACATATTTACAACAATTAATACAAACACATCTATACAACAAAGGTAAACAAACAATTAATATATTTAAGTCAACAATTAATATAGTTAATATATTGTAAAACAATGAGAAACTTACTAAACTGTCACATATGTGCATCTGATTGTGTGTTATTAGCTCACCTGAGCACAAAGAAAACATAGAGACATAAGAAGAAAATGCTGATGGAACAGAGGGGGTGGGGTGGGGGGGGGGGGGTCCAATTAGCTTAAAAAAAAGGCTGTCGGAAGATTTTCTATTACATGTGTATATAGTATTTTCTATATGGGATATCAAAACCAGGTTTTACCCTTTCCCAAACAAGACCTAGTTTAACTTCCCCATTAAAAATGCATTGGAAACCATTGAGACAAAAGAAGAAAATGCTGATAATCAGCATTTTCTCCTTTTGTCTCAATATTTTCTCAGCCATGTTGTACACATTAACAACTATTTTGTCGCGTGCAGCAACTTTCTAATATGGAAACTCTTATATTTCGTTGTTTGGGAAAGAGTTGATCTTGCATTGCTTTGTATTGAAACTTGACTCCTTCATACAAGAGGAAGGATTTTAAAATTAATCTGCATAATTTATCATCTTTTATCAGTTTCAGATGGATAGTGTTATTTAAAACTTTTCTTCCTGAAACTTAAACTGAAACTTTCCCAAACAATGCCTGGTTTTGAGTCTTATTTTGCCTCCATATTTTCTATACTATACTGAGCAAAAGTGAAAACGCTACACCTACTTTGCTTGCCATATTTCTTCTAAATACAACAAGTAAAAAAATCAAAAGAATGTGTTTCGCATTGTTTATTGACTTGGTTGTGCCAAGCACTAAACTTTTTGTGGATCTTAATTACGGGGATGAAAAACGGTCCCTTTCAATGTGACAGGGGTCTGTTTTTCAGGTGTGCAATTTAAACGGAAATTTTACACAATTTCAAACTTCAGAAATCCAAGCAGAAGAATGCAAACCATGCCAGACTGCACGGAATGGTAGTCTGACAAGTTACCGGTACCAGTCAGGAAATGTAAAGAAGCTTGCATAGCATTGTTTCGGCGTTAAGAAAATGATGTTTGAAAAGCAGAATCTTCATTATGTTCCAAAGCTTGAAAATTTTACAATGTAATCTCCATAGGAAATTGAAATCGCTATTACATGGACATCTGGGAACAATCCTAGACGAAGAATGTTTTCAGAATCCCCTGTAATGCCTGAATGATGTTACACAATAAAACAATCGAAAATCGTGATAAATTTGTGAATGCAAAACAATTTAAATTTCTTATTTGTTTATGTCAAAGGGAGGTAATTCGCAAAATTGACCGATTAGACCTTGATTTTAGAGCTTGCTACTAGAGATAAGTGAGATTTTAAGCGGTTTTTTGGCAACCCGGGTACGACCAATTCCGAAAAAATAAGGAATCCTTTTCTGCGTATGCGCATAATTATGAGGCATTAGATGAAATTAGCTCTTAATGCATTAAGGGCTGTAACTCTGACATTAATGGAGACAATACAAAGAAATTTTGACAAAAAAAATTGCTGAAAGCCTGGGATATAAAGTCAAAATATATTTCATGCTATTAGTTTGATATTTTTCCAGAAATAAAAAATCTTGCAGTGTAGCATTTTCACTTTTGTTCAGTATATATTGTGCACAAATCCACATCATGATAAATATCCATATGTCATCTGCAGCGGCTTTAAAATAGACTAAATACTCTGTATAGTTTGAAACTTTACTATTTCGTGTTTCAATTACACTCTTTTAAAACCTTTGTTGATTTCAAATGTCTTAAATTAGTTAACCCTTTCCCAAACGATGACACTGTGACATTCCTAACAGAAAGATCTTTGTAAAACATTTGAGAGAAACAAAGAAAATGCTGATATCCAGCTAAGTAAAACCAGTACTTTCTCTTTTTCCCTCAATGCTTTGTCCATTGTTTCATAGAAATTTCTACTGTTAGTAACGGTATACTTTGTCATTTTCAGAAGCCAGGAACTTGGAACAGTCTGAAAGTCTGTTGGAAAAGATAGGACTTTGACAGTCTAAGAATGTTTTATTGGAGTCTGTCTTTAAAATTGTTAATAAATTATGATGTTATATTAGTGTTAAATTTCCTTGATTAATTAATTATCAAATCCATGCAGGAAGTTTTAAGTACATTCTGAGTGGTTTTGAGGGGGTTTAAAGTGGAAACCATTGAAATCAATCATCGTCGAGTTCAAATTTGACAAATAAGATTCAATCCTTTACCAAACAATGACTCCTTTTGATGCATCTATTAGAAAAGGCTTTGGAAAACATTGAGACAAAAGAAGAAAATGCTGATAACCAGTATTTTCTCCTTTTTTCTCAATATTTTCTATGAAAAATTGTACACTTTTCCTACCTTTATCAACTTTATTTTGTGAACAAGAGTTTTCCAAATGGAACAGTCGGTCTAATTTTTGCCATTTAGGAAAGGTTTAAATTTTGTATTACGCTTATCGAGACATAATGACGTGATAACTTAGATACTTTAATTATCAAACAAAAACAATGTTGAGCCATGTAAACGTGCCATTTGGAGCTTTGCACGTTAATTCAGTGAAAAGAACCAGAGTGAAAAGTATGTGTAAGACAGACCCTGCAGACTCTGTACATGACAGTGTTGATGACAATGTGAAAGCGAACGAATCATCTGAAACTGATCATAGTGCAAGTGAACCCAACCTGAATGTTGATCTAAAAAATGATAATCATATAGACTGTAATATGAAAGTGAATGGTACATGTTTAACAGACCAGAATGCTAAACAAGGGAATATGGGCAGCAATGTGGAAGTGAATAAAGAGAGTGTGGGTGAGTCCGATTTTAAAGGTCTTCAACACAAAACAGACTGTAACATGAAAAGAAAGGATTCATATAGGACAGATCTTAATGGGAATGAAGAAACATTCAACAAGGAACGTTTGGACGAGAAGTGTGTTTCACAAGAATCAACCACCGATGATAAAAGTTTGACACAATCAGAGCGGATGAGTTTCAGCAAGGAAGATTGTGAAAGTGATATCAACGTGAGTATGAATTTAGCTAAACTTTCCTTTAACCCTTTCCCAAGTGGCAAAAATTAGAACTGGTCCAATTTGAAAGCTGATGGGTGTAAATTTCATTTTACATTATAGCGAAGAAAATATTGATGCAAAAGGAGCAAATGCTGATTATCCATACACCGACTAAACACATTAACAAATCATGAAATGAAAACCTCTTCCTCTATGACAGAAGAACAGACTTGTACAAGTTAACCCTTTCCCGAACGACAAATTTTTGGGTGTTCCAATTCAAAAGCTGCTGATGACAGCAAAATGGATGTTAATAATGATTAAATTTTTGTATGAAATAGCATAGAAATCATTAAGACAAAAGGAGAAACTGCTGGTTATCAGCAGTTTCTTCTTTTGGCTAAATGTTTTCCCAAGCCATTTCTATTAGGGACGTCAAAACCAGGTCTGTTTGGGAAAGGGTTTAATCTGTTTTACAAGTTCAATGTTTAAAACAATTAATTCAACATAGAAAAGGTTGACAGAATGGGAGAAAATGCTGGATTATTCTATTTCCTTTTCATATCTCGAGCTTTTACAAGAAAAATTATCAACCTTTTCCCAAAAACTACAACTAAAAATTTGACTGTCTTCAGCAGGAAACAAAATTTGATTAAGCGTAAAAATAGATATTGTGAACAGTATAGCAAAGAAAACATTATGGCAAAAGGAGAAAATGCTGGTCATCAGCATTTTCTTCTTTTGCCTTAATGTTTTCCCAATCTTTATTTTATCTATTGGACATCCAAACCAGGGCCTTTTTGGGCAATGTTATATGACTGTAAATGTTAGTATGTCCATCTGTACATTGTCCATGTCATGCACTGTCTGGCTGTCAAATTGCTGAATGTTGATGTGCAAAATATCACATTTATTCATCCAGAAAATATGTAAGTTTGGTGTTGCATCATTCTCTTACAGTGTCATGCAATGTATATAGTGATTAACTTATTTCAAAATTAAAGACAGGATAATTTATGGGAACAGTTTCATTGAACCATTTAGGAAATAAAAGGAAAAGATTAAGTTCAAAATTGTTACATAATAATATGGTACATTTGTATCCATTAACCATCATTTTATCACAATACCATGACACTCAAATGATTATAGGTAGTTTTGGTGACAATGTACATTGTCCTACTTACTTAGTCTTGCTGCAAATTTATGGTAATTGGATCAGATACACCTGAATATATTGCTTTGTGAAGTACCCTTCTTATGTCAATTTACTATTTAAAAGATTAAATATACAGAAAAACAATGTCAAAATAACAAATATAACTCATAATGGAAAATTCATTGTTATGTTTTAAGCTAAGCTAGCTTAGATTTACTATCTTAAAGATTAAACAATAGTATACAACTTTAATGAATAATAAATTTTCAGTAACTTCAAACCAAGGTAAATGTGAATTGTATAGGTTAATTTGATCAGATAATGTACAGCAGGCCATGTATAATTTGTATGCAAATATTTTCTGTCTGACCTAGGATTATTTGAGTGCAGGCGATGGGTTATTGTGACATTTTGTGCAGAAATTCAGTGGTAAATGTTTAAACCTGAAACTGCTTTGAAATAGTTTCCGTTTGTACATGAAGGGAAATATTTGTAAGGTAAAACTGTCTTTTTATATTTTTACGATTATAAAATGAATGTACCTCTATTGTAATAAACTGCTAAATATGTGATATACATATAATTGTAATATCGAACATGGTTTGTTTTCGTAGTGTTAAAATTTTGACTGGATTTCAGTATGAAAACGATTTCAGGCTACAGAGGGGCTTAACCCTTTCTTTGGTGTCCCTAATAGAAAAGGCTTGGGAAAACATTGAGGCAAAAGAAGAAACTGCTGATAGCCAGCAGTTTCTCCTTTTGTCTCAATATCTTCTGAGCTACATTGTATACAAATCCAATCTAAATTAACAGTGAGTGTTAAAGCTACTATTTCCCAGATTTGGACCCAAAAATTGTCAAATACAAACGAAATGTACACTTTTAAGCTTTATATGACCTGATTAAATGATTACGACAAACTATTGAAGCAATGACTCATTTTTTCACAATTTGATACCAAATTCATGAAGCGATGTCGAAAGTAGGTCAAAACAGTAGGACATGCGACTTTCTTAAATGACGTCACAACATACATGATGACGTCATATTGAAATTCAAGTATGAATCTCGTTTGAATCATGGTCCGCGCTGTATGCGCAACAATTTAAAAATAATTCTAACCCCATCTGAGACGGGGTTGAATTTAGGTTTGGATTCTCCCTAAATTCAGCTATCTCTCTTGTAATTTCGGCTCATTCTCTGTCTGAATCGCATATTATTAACCATCCCAAGGTGGTCAACACAAAAATTTTGCATATTTTTTCAAAAAATTTCATTTTTTGCAATTAGACCATCTGTTACCGTTGCCCTTTAAGTTAACACTTATTTTGTCGTCTGCAACAGCTCTTGAATTGAACCGCCCAAAAATTTTGTCGTTTGGGAAAGGGCTATTATGAACCCCTACCCCCTCTGGATCTTCCACTTAATGGAAGAAACAATTGACATTCAAATTAATGCTTGTCTGGACTGTTGGCCTCTGGTAATATAAATTTTGTTATTGGTCAATTCATGTCCATTTGTCAAGGCAAGAAAATTAGTGTAATCAAGGAGCTTTCACACCTTTAAACAAAATGTCAAACACTATAACTTACTCAAAAAGTCTGAATGTAATTACAAGCTAATTGGTTTGGATGAGATAATTATTATGTCATCCAAACCAATTAGCTTGTAATTAACCAATTAGCTTATACATTGTATTACATTCACACTTTTTGAGTACATAATTATGTAAATTGTGTGTGTCCAAATTAAACATATCCAGTCCATGTCCTTAGAGATTTTGTATCACATTGCAAGTGAACATGATCAGATCAAAACACAATTATTGCATAAATTATAACACGTTAACAAAAATATTCAGAGATTTGACTAGAGATAGATTTTATCACATGTATGAAGATATTTACTTGCTACATGATATCGTGCAGTACAAGGATGATACAAGAAGTAGAATTGCGAGACTGGGTAGTTCTGCTTACAGACACAGAAATGTTAGGATTAGGGATAAATACAACATCTCTGGTAAATATATGATAGTGAAGTTAAGTTTTAACCCTTTCCCAAACAGTAAAAATGTGGGGAGTGATCCAAATTAATAGCAGCTACAGGCGAAAAACATGTATAAGTAAAGATAGGATGTGAGTGAAATTTAAGCAAAGGAATTATTGAAGAAAAAGGTGAAATTGTTGTCTACAACATCACCCTTTCCCAAACAAGACCTGGTTTTGACGCCCATAAGAGAATTATGCTTGGGAAAACATCAAGGATGTTTAAACCGAGGAAGGAAAAAATCACGAACTAACCAAACCAAATTCTACATCGGGAGAAACCTGGTGGTGCCTCGAAAAGTCAACGGGGGAATATAGATCAACAACAACAACAAGGCAAAAGAAGAAAATGCTGATGATCAACATTTTCTCCTTTTGCCTCAATATTTTCTGGGCTATAATATACACAATTCTTTCTTTATTGGTGTTCATTTAGTCATTTGCAGCAAGTTTTGAATAAGTTTACCCGATTTTTTTGCCGTTTGGGAAAGGGTTAATTTCGGACAAGTCTAAAGTACTGTTGTCTGGTAATGGATTAATTTTCTCACCCAGATGACAGCCTCGGTAGCGCAGTGGATAGCGCACTGAACTTGAAGCCCGGAGGTTCCAGGTTCAAACCCCACCGGGGTGAGGTGTGTCTTTGGGCAAGACACTTAATTGTCACTGCCTCAGTCTACCCAGCTGTGAATGGGTAGCAGTGAGGTAATTTCGAGTTTCTCACTGCCTCTCTTCTCGTAGATGGTTTAATGGGTGGCTGTGATGTAATTTCGAGTTTGTCACAGCCTCTCAAAGGAGTTGTTGTAATTGTAATTCCAAACTCCCCAAAAACTGTATTACATGGTTACTTGGAGATTTCAATCTCCCAGATATTGATTGGTCAACTGAATCAACCAAACCCAAATGCAAATTCACTCAACTGTATGAAACCTTTCTTGACTGCATCCGCCATAACAATTTACAGCAAATGGTCAACCTTCCTACCAGATGTGACAATGTTTTAGACCTTTTTCTAACAAACTATCCAGCATTAGTACAATCCACCAAAACACTTCCAAGCCTTGGGTCCTCAGACCATGACATTGTTTTCCACGAACTTAATATCAAAAGAGGCCGCCCATCTCAACCCATCAGACCCATCAAACAGTATAAAAAAGCTAACTGGGAGGCGTTTAAGCATAGATTGCTCACTTTCAGCAAGGCCTTTGAGCAGTCAAACCACAAAGACCCAAACACGGCATGGCGAAGTTTCAAATCTGAAATCCAACAACTAACAGCAGAATTTATTCCAACCAAAATGTCTAAGCTGCGCCGTGATCTACCCTGGCTCACTCACCCCATACTCAAACTTATCCGCAAAAGGGACAAGCTCTACACTAAAGTAAAGAAATCTAAATATGACCCAGTCCTAACCAGTCACCTTAAAGCTCTAAAGTCCTCCATCCAGAAACAGCTTAGACAAAGTTATTGGTCATACTTAGAGTCAGTAATTTTTAGTAGTGATTCACAAAGTAACAACAAAAAGTTTTACTCATTTATAAAATCGCAAAAAACGGAGAACTGTGGTATTGCCCCCCTTAAGGTAGAACCGGATACTTTTAAAACTTTAAGCTACGGTCATAAATTTGATATCTGTGGAAACTAGAAGCTATTTCTGGTTCAAATCCGAAATTCATTTCCTCGTTCATGCCGTGACGACGTTACCACGACGACGTCAACATAGGTACCTCGCACGTTTTTTACGTCGAATTTCTATAGCCCGGAAATGCACAAAATGGCGTTTTGGTCGGGCAATTTCAACGCCACAACAATGAAAATTACACCGATGGAAAGATCTTTTCAAGCCTAATAAAATGATACAAGAATAAATTATTTCGGACTGACGACGCAGAAAAAAACGACGAACTTTCATCCTTTTTCCACGTCAGATTTCGAGGAAAAACTAACTTTAGAGCAGAATTTCGTAAAATTGGCCAGAACGATTTTTGCCATTTTTCATTATTATATTGCACGCTCATACTGTAAGCATTCGGCAAGAAATCAGAAAAATTCCCCGTACCGATTTTTAATAAAACATATTTAAATATTGTTGGTATGCGTCAAAGTTATGCAGTCGAGCGTAGGCAGATTTCGACTAAAAATCACTTTATGAAGGAATTTTGTGAAATTGGCCACCGTGATTTTATGTTATTTCATTTTGCATCCATATTGCAGGTGAAATGCAAAAACTCAGAAAAGTTCATTGTATAGTTTTTTAATACAACGTGTTTGAATGTGTTAGGTATAAATCAAAATTTACACAGTCGGGCGTCGACGTCGAAACTACGTACGTTGATGAGCAACAAGGATGTAGACGCGCCAGGGTTTTCAAACTGCTCCACAAGAAAAAAAAACTTGTGCAAATGCATTTACTTGGAATTCGTGTATTTTATTAGAAATATTGAAATGAAAAAGAGAAATTATGACTGTCGCTATTTTCTTCTTTTCTCTAAACATTTTCCCAATCAATTTTGGTCGGAACGTCAAAATCACATCGTAATTAGATATCGGTCAATTGTAACATTTGGGTTGAAGTAAAAACATTTATAAATTCTGACTGTGCATATATGATAGAGTCTTTGTTTATTTTTCATCGATGACAACATTTTAACGAGATATTAAATAAGCTGCACATACTTCTGCGATTTTGATATTAGAAATGAAACAAAAAGTATCCTATAGAAATTGATGCAATGCGAAAGACATTAATTTTTGATATTGCGATGTTTTTATATATTTGCATTATTTTTTTTATTTATTTTATTCATTTTATTATTTTTACATTTTCTATTTTGCCACATCATGCGAACAGAAGCGGTTTATTTATTCTATGACATTTTTTACTGTTGGTTACCAATATTTTCCGCATATTCTTTTTCGAAAGAATCATTTCAATCCCGTTTTCGTTGTCCCCTCGAATAGGCTTTCGTGAGCGTGTCGACTGTTATCCCGATTCTGTACTTCTTGCTAGGTATTTATTTATACAATAGAGATTTACTTTCGCTGTCCGACTAATTGAGTACACAAATGTGGTCTCCTTGAGCAGTTTGAAAACCCTGGCGCGTCTACATCCTTGTTGCTCGTCAACGTACGTAGTTTCAAAATCGACGTCGACGTCCGACTGTGCAAATTTTGATTGATACCTAATATACTCAAACACGTTTTATTAAAAATCGATACAGTGAACTTTTCTGATTTTTTGCATAACACCTACAATATGGATGTAAAATTAAATAATGTAAAGTCCTTCTAGTCAATTTACGAAAATCCGTCGTAAAGTGATTTTTAGTCGAAATTTACCGACGCCCAACTGAATAACTTTGACGCATACCAACAATATTTGAATATGTTTTATTAAAAATCGGTACGGGGAATTTTTCTGATTTCTTGCCAAATGCTTACAATATGAGCGTGCAATATAATAATGAAAAATGGCAAAAATCGTTCTGGCCAATTTTACGAAATTCTGCTCTAAAGTTAGTTTTTCCTCGAAATCTGACGTGGAAAAAAGATGAAAGTTCGTCGTTTTTTTCTGCGTCGTCAGTCCGAAATAATTTATTCTTGTATCATTTTATTAGGCTTGAAAAGATCTTTCCATCGGTGTAATTTTCATTGTTGTGACGTTGAAATTGCCCGACCAAAACGCCATTTTGTGCATTTCCGGGCTATAGAAATTCGACGTAAAAAACATGCGAGGTGCCTATGTTGACGTCGTCGTGGTAACGTCGTCACGACATGAACGAGGAAATGAATTTCGGATTTGAATCAGAAATAGCTTCTAGTTTCCAAGGATATCAAATTTATGACCGTAGCTTAAAGTTTTAAAAGTATCCGGTTCTACCTTAAGCATGAAGGAATCACTTATACCGATCCCACCGACAAAGCCAATATTCTAAATAAACAGTTTGAAAGTGTCTTTTCCAAACCCCAGCCTCATAGTCTAAAACAACTCTGTGATGAAATGATCCCTGACCTATCAATACCAACCATGCCACCTATCACAGTATCAACTGAAGGTATAGACAAACTCCTTTATGGTCTTTCCCCTAGTAAAGCTGCCGGCCCCGATGAAATATCACCCAGAATTCTCAAGGAACTACACGCTGAAATTGCCCCAATTTTCAAGGTCATCTTCAATCTGTCGCTAGAAACTGGTATTGTCCCTGACGATTGGAAAAGTGCAACAGTAGCCCCAGTCTATAAAAAGGGTCCAAAGTCAAAAGCCAGTAACTATAGGCCTATCTCTCTCACCTGCATTGCATCAAAAATTATGGAGCATATCTTGGTCACAAATATCATGAGTCATTTCGATAAGAACAACCTACTAAGCCAGTTCCAGCATGGCTTCAGAGCTAAACATAGCTGTGAATCACAACTAATCAGTTTTACCCAGGAAGCCTATGATAATCTTGAAAATGGTCAACAAACAGACATAATTGTAATGGATTTTAGCAAAGCTTTTGACAAGGTTGATCACAGCAAACTAATCTTCAAATTAAATAAGCTGGGTATCCATCCTCTGACCTCAAGATGGATTAGATCTTTCTTAAAGGGTCGTTCTCAAAGAGTAGTAGTTGACGGCCATTCATCTACTACTCTCCCTGTTCTCTCAGGGGTCCCTCAAGGTTCAGTGCTCGGTCCATGTCTCTTTTTAGCTTACATAAACGATCTCCCTTCCTGTATCCAAAGTAAAGCAAGACTTTTTGCAGATGACACCATAGTCTATCTAACTGTCAAGTCCGAGTCAGATGCAAATATCCTCCAAAATGATCTAAGAGCACTGGAAAAATGGGAACGGGACTGGGCAATGGAGTTCAACCCAGACAAGTGCGAGGTCTTGAGAATCACCCGCAAGAAAAGCCCGTTCATCTACCCCTATATGCTCCATAATGTCCAACTCCAAACCACTGAAGCTGCCAAATACCTAGGGGTCACAATAAGAAACGATTTAAATTGGTCAACACACATAAACAATATCTCTGCAAAGGCAAATAACTCCCTTAGGTTTATTAGAAGAAACATTCGTACCCCTAACCAACAAGTTAAAACACAAGCATACACAACATACGTCCGGCCGCAGCTTGAATACTGCTCCTCTATATGGCACCCTTGGCAAAAATCCCACTCTTTGAAATTAGAAAAAATCCAAAGGGCTGCAGCACGTTATGTCCTTAACAATTATGATTATACAAGCAGTGTCTCTAGTATGCTCGAATCCCTCCACTGGAAAACCCTCCACCAACGGCGTATACAATCTTCTCTGATATACTTCTATAAAATAAGAAATGGCCTAGTATACGTCGACCATGACCACTTAACCCCAACCCGTAACCTTAATTACCTTATTCCACAGTCTCGAACCCAATATCATATGAACTCTTTCTTTCCTAGAACCATCAGACTGTGGAACTCCCTCCCATTTGATGTGAAATCAAGTCCAAGCCTGTCTATGTTTTCAACAAGGCTGGACTCGACGTTCTCAATGTAATTCTAACCCTTCTTTTACCTTTTATCTTTTTACCCTTTTATCTTTTAGCGCAAAACTCTTTTACTAACACAACCTGGTGATAGGTGTCCCCTCCCATTAATGATCAGTATTGATTGCCTGGGAGTATTGAACAGATACAGATACAGAAATATGGTGGTGGGATGGTGCAATCACAAGAACTGGTGTAGGGTTTGATAAGTAACGCCGTTAGGCGGTTCTCCGCAAAGTCATCGGAGGAATTTACAGAAATAGATAGATAGATAGATAGATGGCATGTGACATGTGATTGAGGAAGTAAATTTGTGTTGTTTTGTTCATTTATTTAACCCATTTATATAATGACGTCTTTTTACGCCATACAAGATACAGGCTATAGAAAACATCATGGAAAATGAAGAAACGGCTTGTAACAAGCCATTTCTTCATTACCTACAATGTTTTCTACCCAAAGTGAACCAAAACATAAAGTATTCCTAGTCAGCAACATCTTTGAATCTGGACAAGTCAAAAATATTGTAACAACAAACTCCTTTACAGAGTATTGACACAATGCTAACATAAGCACATGATTGTGGACAATATGATGCAGTAAATATTTGGGTAAAAAGAGTAAATGCTGGTTATCAGTATTTTTATTCTTTTGCTCCAATGTTTCCCCAATCCTTTTCTAGTAAATGGGAACATCACTGTGGCACATTTGACTAAATTTCTGTATGAAAATGAAACAGAAGAGTTCGTATGAACCCTCGCAAGCTATCTGGCTCTGTCACTGCATCATTCTTCTTTAGGTAAGGTTCAACTCGCACATTGACACTTTGCGACGCTCGACAAGAAAAATGCTTGAGAAAATATTGTGGAAAATGAGGAAATTGTTTGTGACAAGCAATTTCTTCATTTCACACAATGTTTTCTACTAGGAAAGCTAAAAAACATAAAAATTCTTACATTTGAATTGTCATATGCAACATCTTTGAGTAAGGAACAGTCCAAAATTTTGCCTTCTAGTAATACTTTAATATTTTTATTCTATTTTCAGAAAATGAAGGAAGATTTAGACATCTGTGTATGTAACCCTGTTACAGAGAAATTCACCACATATGAAATCAAAATCCAGGTAATTAACCCTTTCCCAAACGGCAAAATTTTAGGTTGGTCCAATTTGAAAGCTGCTGCAGACCATAAAATGGTACGTGTTAATAAAGATTGGATTTGAATACAATATAGCATGGAAAACATTGAGGCAAAAGGAGAAAATGCTGATTATCAGCATTTTCTTCTTTTGCCTCAACGTTTTCCAAAGCCTTCCTGATTAGGTACGTCAAAAGCCGGTCTTGTTTGGGAAAGGGTTTAAGGGAAAATTTTGCCCCATATGTATTTCAATGTTGCCCCCATATGCAGTTTAATTTTGCCCCACATGCAGTTTAATTTTGCCCCATATTCAGTTTAATGTTAGCCCTATGTTGTGGGTATCGGAAGACGAAGGAAGATCAAATTTAGACATCTTTGTAATCCTTTCACTGAGAAATTCACCACATACCAAATTAAAATGAAGGTAAATATAGGGTTAACCTTCCTTGCCCCATATGCAGTTTAATTTTGCCCCATATGCATTTTAATTTTGGCCCTATGTTGTGGGTATCAGAAGATGAAGGACAATTTAGACATCTGTGTTTATAACCCTGTCACTGAGAAATATATACGAAATTGAATGTCTCTGTCATGTCAATATCAAATTTATCTTCTAAAATAGCTTTCAAGATAAATCATCCTGAAATTCCCCTCTAATACGTAATTAACCCTTTCACAAACAAAACATGGTTTTGATGTCCCTAGTAGAAAATACTTAGGAAAACATTGAGCCAAAAGAAGAAAATATTGATAATCAGCATTTTCTCCTTTTGCCTCAATATTTTATAACTATATTTCACAAAAATTCTGTCTTTACTTACATCCATTTTGTTGTCTGCATGAGCTGTCAAATTGGAGTGCTTTATAGTTGACTAGTCTTCTGTAAAATTTGGTCATTGACATTTGGGAAGGCTTATGAAATCATTACTTTCCCAAACAAGGCTTGGTTATTAAGTCCCTATTAGGAGAAACTTGGGCAAAAGAAGAAAATGCTGATAATCAGCATTCTCTCCTTTTTGCCTCAGTATTTTCTCTGATATTTTGAACTATAATCCTATCTTTATGAATGCATGTTTTGTCCTTAACCCTTTCCCAAACGACAAAATTTTAGGGTGGTCTAACTCAAAAGCTGCCAAAAATGGCAAAAAAGATGCTATGAGAGATAGAATTTGTGCAAAATATAGCATGGAAAATATTGAGACAAAAGGAGAAACTGCTGGTTATCAGCAGTTTCTTCTTTTGTTTAAATGTTTTCCCAAGCCTTTTCTTTTAGGGACGTCAAAACCAGGTCTTGTTTGGGAAAGGGTTAAGCAGCAGCCTTGCAATGGACCATTACAAAATTTCCCATTTTGGAAACACTTAGAATAACAAATTTCCTTTTCCTTTTCAGACAGTGAATCCTGCCTTTAATTTACGCTGTTCTCACACCAGAAGGAGATATAACGACTTTTGTTGGCTACGAAAGATGCTCAAGAACCATCACCCTATGTGGTAGGACATTTCTGTGTATAATAACCCTTCCTAAAAAGAGATGCCTTTTGAGTCACCTAAGTGTTAAAGCTGTTGGAAATATTGTAGAAAGAGAAGAAAATGCTGATAACAAACATTTTCTCCGTTCTCCTCAATATTTTTTATCCTATCATTCTGACGGTTGATTTTGTCATCTACAACACATTTCATAGAGGGTCATCCCAAATTTTGTCGTTTGAGAAAACATTGTTGATTTACAATTCAATTCAATTCAATTTAATCAGCATAAAATTTTAACCTGTACCCACAAAAAACCTTGAAGATCTCTGACCAAGAAATTGTGAAAGCTTGTTAGAATACTAACAGAAAAGAAGAAAATGTTTAACCCTTTCCCAAACGGCAAAATTTTAGGGTGATCTTCTTCAAAAACTGCCACAAATGACAAAATGGATGGTATTAAAGATAGAATTTGTGAAAAATATGGCATAGAAAATATTGAGACAAAAGGAGAAACTGCAGTTTCTTCTTTTGATTCAATGTTTTCCCAAGCCTTTTCCATAAGGGACGTCAAAACCAGGTCTTGTTTGGGAAAGGGTTAAGAGAAATGAATAATATGAATTTTCATCTTATCATCTTATCAATTTCTCATATTTTGTCATTTTGTCTTAAATTTGGACTGTATGCTTTTTTCCACAGAAGAAAGCCCTTTCAACTTCAGTTGCGGATCCAGAGGGGGTTCTGGGGGTTCAAATGAACCCCTTTGTAATCTGATTATTTCATTCATTCATTTTCATACAGAAATCCAGTAAAATATTTGAAACACAAGGAAAACAAACCCCATTTATTGTAAATTCGAACTCCCCCCACAGAAATCCTGGATCCGCCATTGAACTTCTCAGCCCGGGGTCAAGCCCCAGCCACAAGCATCAATTTGATGCTGCAAGGAAATATTTATATAGAGGCAGATAATGGCAAATCTCGGTCATGTCTCTGGCCTGTTCTAACATTTACTGAGCTGTGACATGGACAAGTTCCAATGTTTTACCCACTTTTGTCATATGCAACATCATTTAAACCGGATCCATCTCTAAAATTTTGTTTATTCTAGCACATTCCATCATACTGATGCCTTTGACATCCCATCAGCAAAGGATTTGGATTTTTTTTTTTGAAAATGAAGGAATTGCTTGTGACAAGCATTTTCTTCATTTGGGCCACTGTGTAACCTACTATAAAGACGGAAAAATCACATGAAATTTTCATCAGCAAGGTCTGGCCAGCCTAAATTTTAATTTTCAACATCTGGTAATGGCTAATCACTTGTTCCTTATAATCATATTGTATTTCAGTGTGTGTCCAGAGCTGCCCTCCAAAAAGATGTTTTCGGAGAGATTTGAACCTCAGTTTGTCGCAGAAAGAATGAAAGCTTTGGAGGAATGGCTTTTCAGGTAACTACACTCTTTTATAGACCATCGCATTTCATTCAATGATAAAATTAAAAGAAAAAGGATGAAATTCTATGTAATAGATTCTTAGATTGTTTTATGTTTTGTCATTTTGAGAGGAATTTAATTTTATATTTCCAACTTGTCTTAGAACTTGCAAAAGTGTGCCAAATAGCTAACCATGTCCTGTCTATATAGCTTCAGTGTTTTCTTGGGGCTTATATACTACTTTATGGTCATCTTCTTTAACACTTTTCCAAACAGAAAAAAATAGGGTGCTCCAATTTGAAAGCTGATATTGTTGGCAAATTGGATATAATTTACAAGATAGAATTTGTGCACAATATAGCTCAGAAAATAATATTGAGACAAGTGGAGAATTTGCTGATTATCATTTATCAATTGCAATTTCTCCTTTTGCCTTTATTAGGCATCTACTAATGACAAGGATGTCAAAACAAGGTCTTGTTTGGATAAAGGTTATGGAGTGTTTGTGGAAATAATGTAGTCCTGCTGTGAAGCCATTTTGTTACAAAGAATTTTTTTAAATACATACATTTATTAGCAATCGGCAATAAATTTTGCCTTTGGCCATTTACAAAAGAAAAAAAGGTATGGCAAAGACACATATACAACATATAAACATGCAAACAAAAGAACATGGGAAAACAAAACAATTAAGACGAAGGAAATCAAAATCTAAGTAGATAGAAAGGATCGGAAAAAAGAACATGTACAGGATAAGTAAAGATTACATGAGCTAAGAGAGCTGTTTCGTGATATTTTCTCTAATTAGAAGTGCATTGTTGATGAATTTAGCTACTTTGAATTGAGTATTTTTGTTTTTAGAAGCCATTATATTGTAAAATTTTTGGAGAGAGGGCCAATTAATATTTCCTATAAATTTCTTGCGTATTTCGTCATATCTAGGACAGCATAAAAGGAAATGATATTCGGATTCTACAACTTTCAAATTACAAACTTTACATAAACGATCTTTTCTTTCTAATCCAAAACGTCTGCCTGATTCTATTTCTAAAAAATGAGAACTGAGTCTGAAGCGTGTTAAGTTTATTCTTAAATTATCATTGTGGATTGTTTGCAAATAGTTTTCAAAAGCGAAATCAGTTTTGAATTTACAGAAATATTCTAGTTTAGGAGTCTGATTGATATAGGCAAACCAGTCCTGAATAAATTGGTCTCTAATTCGATTTTTTAAGATGCTTACACGGGGTATGTCAATAGCAGAAATAACGAAATTGGCATTGTTTAAGAAATTGTTTAGATAGTTGAAGCCTAGGTGATCAATTGTTTTCTTCATTTTGTATGCCCAACCATGTCTAACATTATTTAACAAGTGTTCACGGAAGGAGTTAAAGATTAGCGAGTTTGGGTTTTTAAGTATCTTGATATAAAAGCAAATTGACCTTTCTTTTGCCAGAACATACAGAGGAAATCGCCCCAATTCGCCATAAATTGCATAATTTGGTGTCTGCTGTTTGACACCAAGTATTTTCCTACAGAATCGCAAATGCAGCTTTTTGATGGTTTTTAAATTGTAGAATCCCCAAACTTCAGAGCCATATAAGAGTATGGGAACTATCATAGAGTCAAATAGGGATAACTTGCATTTCATATCAAGGTTTGTTCTATCAAATAGTGTTAATAAATTATGGTATGCTCTAAGGGCTTGATCGTGCAGAGCATTTACTGCATTATTCATTTTACCATTGAAATGAAAATTAATCCCGAGATAAGTGAAGTTTTCAACTTGTTCAATTATATTCCCGTTTATATTAATATTAGCATCTATAATTTCATTTCCTGAACGAAAAATGCAAAGTTTTGTTTTTGCTATGTTTATTTTCAAACCCCATTGCGACGAGTACCTACATATATTATCTATTTGGACTTGAAGTGTATCGGGATTCGTCGTGAATAAAACAATGTCATCAGCAAAGAGAAGCAAGTACACCGATAGAAGAGTCAAATCGTTTTCATCAAGATTTTCTACATCAATAATATTCACAATATCGTTTATAAAAAGAATGAATAAAAGGGGAGATAACGGCTCTCCTTAAAAATGGGTCAACTAATTAAACTAATCTAAAGTACTGTACTTAATCTATAATCTTGAATTTAATCCATAACTTAATTTTTGAGTGATTAATTTATTGGATTAACCTATACCCGTTACCAAATGACAGAATTAGACTTGCTGCCCTGAATTTGTAATTATGTCGAAAGATTGGGAGCATATTGTTTAACTCATGTCTTTCTGTCCGTCTGTCTGACTTTAAAAAACTCCCATGCAGCTGTAGGGCATAAGTATTTTACAAACACCCCTTGTTTTCTTTGAATATTTCATGCCTTACAGAATTTTAACCTTGTTGATACAGCTTTCCTAAACTGTGACATTTTAGACAGTTATGATTTGAAAGGAATTGCAGAAAACAATTGATATATTGAAAGTATATTATGTGTATGCGATTGCATAGAAAATATCGGGGGAAAAGGATAAAATACTGATTTTCAACATATTATTCTTTTGTCTCAATATCTTCCCAAACTTATAGTAATTGGAGAATCCAAAAGATGTCATTTCTTGAGAACGGTTTATAGTATAAATACATTCCCACTTAAGGACACTTTTTGACGCCTCACTACATAAAGGCTTTGGAAAACATTGTGGAAAATTAAGAAATTACTTGTGACAAACAATTTCTTCATTTCCCACAATGTTTTCTTTCCAGAATGGCCAAGAAATATGAAATTTCATTCTCTTTGAATTGTTGTCTGCTACATCTATGAGTTTGAAGAGGTCCCAATTGTGTTGTTTGGTAATGGGTTAAGCTCTTTCAAAAACAACAAAATTTTAGGGTGATCCACTTCCAAAAATGCCACAAATGACAAAATGAAAGTTATTAAAGAAAGAGTTTTGTGTAGATATGGCATAGAAAATATTGAGACAAAAGAAGAAACTGCTGGTTATCAGCAGTTTCTTCTTTTGTTTTAATGTTTTCCCAAGCCTTTTCTATTAGGGACGTCAAAACCAGGTCTTGTTTGGGAAAGGGTTAATAGTTTTGTTTGATCAATTGCAGGTTGTTAGAGGTAGATCTGTACCTCTCCGACTCAACAGTCCATCTATTTCTACAGACCAACCTAACATGTAAACAGATAGAGGCCTATGTGAATGGTAGACTCCCATCAGCCATTGTGAGACAGGCATACAAGGCTTGTAAATTAAAAACAGAACATAGGTAGGTTATCTAGTTATTAGTGGCCTGGTTACATACGATTCCGCATCCATATCACATCCAAAATTATACTGCACAGGTCCCCTGTTTTAGAGGTGCTGCAGATCTCATTGTGGAGAGGTGCAGTGCACAAGAACTGTAACTCTGCCGATCAAAATTTTGGAGTTATTGCCCTTTGTTGATTTTATAACTTGATTCTTGTCCGGAGCATAACTCAAAAAGTATGTAAGGTAGAATCATGAAACTTTACAGTAGATAGATCTCATTGTGGAGAGGTGCAGTGCACAAGAACCGTAAATCTGCCGATCAAATTGTTTGAGTTATTGCCCTTTGTCGATTTTCAACCTTGATTCTTGTCTGGGGCATAACTGAAAAAGTATGTTAGGTAGAATCATGAAACTTTACAGGTGGATAGATCTCATTATGGAGAGATGCAGTGTACAAGAACTGTAACTCTGGCGATGAAAATCTTGGAGTTATTGCCCTTTGTTGATTTTATAACTTGATTCTTGTCTGGAGCACAACTCTTAAAGTATGTAAGGTAGAATCATGAAACTTTACAGGTGGATAGATTTTATTATGGAGAGGTGCAGTGCACAGGAACCATAACCTTGCCGATGAAATTCTTGGAGTTATTGCCCTTTGTTGAATTTACACTTAATTCTTAAAATTGCCTATATCTCATGTCTTTTTACACATACAGGCTTGGTATCTCACACATAGATACCTCCTATCAACATCGTTCACATTTGACCATGACCTTGGACCTTGTGACCTTGACCTTGGAGTTGACCTACTTTAAAAAAAATTAAACCGGGCATATATCTCATGACCTATTACACATACAGCCTTGATATTTCACACATGGACACCTCCTACCAAGACCTTTCACAATTGACCATGACCTTGGACCTTGTGACCTTGACCCTGGAGTTTGACAGTTTGACCTACTTTTTAAAAACTTTAACCTGGCCGATATATCATGTCCTTTTACACATACAGCCTTGATATTTGACACATGGAAACCACTGACCAAGACCTATCACATATGACTATGACCTTGGACCTTGTGACCCTGACCTTGGACTTTGACCTACTTCTATGATACATTAACCTGGCCTATATTCATGTCATTTTACACATACAGCCTTGATATTTGACACATGGACACCAACGACCAAGACCTTTCAAATTTGACCATGACCTTGGACCTTGTGACCTTGACCTTGGTGTTTGACCTACTTCTATAATACATTAACCTGGCCTATATTTCATGTCATTTTACACATACAGCCTTGATATTTCACACGTGGTCACTTCCAACCAAGACATTTCAATTTTGACCATGACCTTAGACCTTGACCTTGGAGTTTGACCTAATTTTAAAAAAAACTTAAACTGGGCCTTTATCTCGTGTCCTGTTACCTATACAGTCTCGATATTTTATTCACATGGACACCTACTACCAAGACCTTTCACATTTGACCATGACCTTGACCTGTGTTACCTTGACCTTTGATTTTTACATACTTTTAGAAATCTTTATCCTAGCCTTTATCTTATATCTTATTACACCTACAGCCTTGATATTTCTCACATAGACACCTCCTACCAGGACCTTTCACATTTGACCATGACCTCAAATATTGCAACCTTGACCTTGGAGTTTGACCTACTTTTAAAAAAAAACCTTAAACCAGGCATATATCATATCATGTCCCTTTACACCTACAGCCTTGATATTTCATACATGGACACCTCCAACCAAGACCTTTCACATTTGACCATGACCTTGACCTTTGCATTTGCCGTACTTTTAAAAACTTTAACCTGGCCTATATTTCATTTTACTTTTATGTATACAGCCTTGGTATTTCACACGTAGACACCTCCTACCAAGACCTTTCATATTTGACCATGACCTTGGACCTTGTTAACTTGACCTTGGACTTTGACCTACATCAAATGTACGCCCTTGAGGGGGCTATATGTTTTACAAACATCTCTTGTTTCTATAGAGTTGACCGAGGGATTCTGAATGAACTATAGGGTAATGGCGCCTCCCATTGAGGGCCTTAAAAATCTTGCTCTAAAGAGCGCTTTATCCTAAAATATCTTGAGAAATCTCAAGATATCTCAAGAAATCTCGCTCTAAAGAACGCACCTCGGGCCTTTAGAATAAAATATACAGTTTATACAGACCTATCTAAGATGTAAGCAGATTGAGATCTATAATCAAGGATTACAATCCATCATTAACTACAAATTTACAAAATACTTTATGCATCTTGATATATAGGTACTTTGTAAAAGTAGGAATCTTTTGTTGCCAATATTAAGGTCACCAATCAAGGTCAAATAATGCTGCTTTTCTTTGAAAACCATGTATCTGCAGCTTAAAATAAGCTGCAGATACAAGGTATTTGCAGAAAAGCGATGCTACCATGGTTATATTTGAAAAAAAGTTTAAAAAAAGAAGTCCATGACATATTCTGCCTTGGTAGCATACATGTTTCACAAACTCATGTTGTTTATTTACAGCTTCATGAGGACAATGTCCAGGGATTACACAGACAAATCAGAACCTACAGAGCCCATCCAGGTGAAACGGACAGACACATCACAAACCCACAACAAACAAGCGGACAGTGGCGTAACCATGCTGGATACCAGCTCTGATAACGACTCATCGTACGAATCACAGAGTGGGTACTCAAGCTCGTCAGAAATGAATGGAACCTTCCCCAGCTTGACGGAAATTACAGAAAACAGTGATCATCCGCAAGTGACAAAAAGTGAAAATACAACATCAGCTGGGAGTGTTAATGAAGTGTGTGCATCAGACTCGGTGTCAACACAAACTACATCTTCAATGAAAATAGAATCAAGACGAAATAGTGAAATGGCGAGAAAACGAAATACTGAAGAAAAGCGAGTTGAAATGGGAGTGATATTTTCAATCAATTCAATTTAGTGTTCAATGAACGGGTGCCTTTGGCAGCTGCTGTGAGATTCTCATGATTTGTCCCTGAATTCCCATTACCAAAGGACGAAATTTTAGGGTGGTCCAATTGGAAAGCTGCTCCAGACAACAAATAAAAGTCCCTGTTAAAAAGGAAGGGGTTTGTGAACAATATGGCACAGAAAACATTGAGACAAAAGGAGAAACTGCTGGTTATCAGCAGTTTCTTCTTTTGTCTCAATGTTTTCCCAAGCTTCCTCTATTTGTGACATCAAAACCAGATCTTGTTTGGGAAAGGGTTAAGCATCTTCACGGTGGATAATCACATGATACAATACTTTCAGAAAATCTTCAATAATTTTGTTAATACAGAACCGATTTGAATTCGGTTTCAAGCAGAGAAGGTGGACAGACAAAATTTTGGTTGATCTTCAATAACTTTTGTAGATCTATCAGTTGATTTGTCAAAAAATCATTAAGTCCAGCTTATTCCTGGCATTTTTCCATCTTCTCAGCATCAATCTGAATTTAAATTGGTCAAGTATTAACAAAAATATTGATAATTTTCTGAAATTCTGAGTCACATTATTAACCACCATGATCTTACTAACCATTGTCGTATTACAAAAGTGGTTTCTGTTTCATTTGTTTTTCACCAGGAAGTAATTATTCATGTTCTTACCATGTTAATGTAGGTATGATTAAGTGTGGAAAAAAATTGTGACGTGAACAAAGTGTTTTTCAACTAAGAAAATAATTCACTTTTGATGCCTTAAACCTTTCCCAAACAAGACCTAGTTTTGACATCTCTATCAGAAAATGCTTTGGAAAATATTGGGGTGAAAGAAGAAAATGCACCAAACATCATTTTCTTCAATTTTGTGCTACATTGAGCAAAAGTCAATTTTTATACGCCGCCGGAGGCGGACGTATATTGGCGTCATCTTCTCCGTCTGTCCGTCCGTCCGTCCGTCCGTCCATCCGTCCGTCCGTCCGTACGTCCGTCCACTTTTCTTGTCAACGCAACTCCTCCTAAGTTTCTGGCTGGATCTTCTTGAAACTTGGTCAATGTTATCACCTCAATTGGTAGATGTGCATGAAGGAAGGATTTTATGGTTCATTGATTTTTGCCTGAGTTATGCCCCCTTAAAACTTAGTCTCTGGAGCGGCGTATATGTGACCATGGCACTCTTGTTTATCAAACTTATTTCTAAAGTCAATGTATATTACGATATATTATAAGAAATACGACATCTGTGACAAAGAATGCATACCGCTGCTTTTCAACAAAAACCTCATATCTACAGCTGCAGATACAAGGTTTTCGCTGAAAAGCAACATACATGAGATAGCCAGGATAATTTTAGCTTTACTTTTCAACCCAAATGTTTGATTTATTAAATGCTAATTTTAAAACTTTTTTAAGAAAATCAAGATTGGGCATTGTTAAAGAGAGAGTTAAACGCTATTGGACTAATTTTATTCAATTAAAGTTCTTTTAAATTCAATTGACTTTTCATAGTTTCATCTTGGGATCTTACACCACAAAGGTATTTAGGAGTTCTTACTCGGCCAATGACTTTTCTTATGTTTTATAAGGATGAATTTGTCTCTCACAAAAAAATAATTAACCAATTTCCATACAGTGACTCTTTTTGAACCCCTCCCCCCCCCCCACACACACACACACACCCACACACCCCACAAACACACACCAAAAATTCTTGAGGAAACATTCTGGAAAATGAATAAATCATTGTACCAAGCAATGTTTTCATTTTCTACAATGTTTTTTTTACCCAAAATGAACAGATTTCTAAAATTTTGTCATCTTGATTATCGTCTGCAACGCTTTTCAAACAGTCCAAAAGTTTGCCGTTTGGGAATGGGTTAATCCCTTCTCAAAGCTATGGCAACACAATATTGGTGAGGTTAGGAGCCACTCTTTCAATTTGGACCAGTATAAAAAATTGTTGTTTAGGAAATGAGAAAAGGCGAATAAAGGTCAAGAGATTAGATATGGAGTAACAATTACATTATTGCCTTTTCTTCATGATGATACATTAGGTTTTAAATCCTTACTAGGAGAGCTTTGGAAAACAAAGAGGGAAAAGAATAAAATGATGATTACCAGCAACAACTTTTAAAATGAATTACATTTTACATTTTTGGTCGTTCAATGTTGAGGGAAATGAAGAAATTGCTTGTCACAAGCAGTTCCTTCATTTTCCACAATATTGTCCGAAGCCGTTATCTTGTAGGGAAACAAAAAGAGTCATTGTGTGGGAAAGGGTTAAGATGGAAAGGGTAAATACAAATGTACCAAATGGTCACATGTTTTGCATGTGACCATCCACTGACAATGAAAAAAATGATATAATAGCAAAGTTATCTTTCCTCTTACACTTATACATAGATCTATCATTCAAATTGGAAAAGGCGATTTTCTTCATTTCAGAATGATTTTATATTGGGTAAAAAAGCTGAACAGGACAATGGAATTGTCTTACATTTTAACCCTTTCTAAAACAGCAAGTTTTCAGACTTACCAAATTTGAAAGCTGCTGCAGACAACAAAATATAATATTGTTAACAGGTTTAGGCAAAATATAGCACAAAAATATTCAGATAAAGGCAGAAAATATTGAGGCAAAAGGAGAAAATACTGGTTACAGGTACTAGCATTTTCTTCTTTCGCCTTAACATTTTGCATGGCCTTTTCTATTAGGGACATTGAAACCAGACAGGGGCCATTTTAATCATAACATTTAAGAGTAGACATGTACTGAGAGGCGAAACTAAAGTACACACCCTAGGTCTTCCATGTTTGCTAAGAAAATGGTTAATACATTATGAACGATTTTTTAAAGCCACAGAAGGTAGTCGTTTATTGATGTTAACTTCTTCGTCTATCAGCCTATCTGTCCTTCTTTCCGCTGCGACGTTTTTTCATAGCATACAGTGTCATCGAAAAAGGGGGTTTAATCAATTGATTAATAGAAGTATTCACGTTGACAAAAGCCCTACATTTATGAAAGCATTTGGATAAAATTAGCATAGAAAGTGCCTAGTCACGTTGCACCATGCATATATGGTCAGTACTTTTCCATATAACAATGCGCCATGGCAAAAGGGGACTAGATGTAAACAAGTTATCTGACATAAGACCTTATGAATTTATTGACTGATTTTGATGAAATTTGCGCAGAACGATACAAGCCACCTGACTAAGTGGATATAGAGTCACGTTTCTTTCATGTTATGCCGCATCATTGAAAATGTGTCTTAATGTAAAAAAGTTGCATATTGATCGATTTCTACAAGCCATCGAGAATTGTGTTTTAGTATTAGAGGAAATCAAATGTTGTGATTTGTTGTGATAAAGAATAAAGCAATCAAATACGGATTAACGGCAATATTTGATGCTCCACTAAGTCGCACGTGCGAAGTTTGCAAAAACGGCATGTAGAAACGATATGGCTAGTCAAGCTATTTCAGGTGAAATTTATCAACCCTGAATTATTGGTTTAAGGGGAGAAATTAATAATACAAAATTATGAGTCGATATCACGGTACTTTCTTTTGCCTCTCAGTATATTTTTGTTTAGGACAATAATCCTGTTTCACAAATTCATTCAGATCTAGGTAATTATTATTGTCATTGATGCTTTAACTGATTCGTAGAACAGTGGTATGACGAAAATATGTCCAAACGTTTTGATGAAACCAGTCTTAGGTCATGTTCGGGAAAGGGTTAAAAGATCATTCTGTGTAAATTACAGCACAGAATACACGAGTAACAAGATGTGTTTGTGAAACACTAATGCCCCTGAAATGGCAATGTTAACTTTTCAGGGTAAGGGTTGATATAGTGAATGACATTAAGGAAGACAAGAGGACCATGATGGTCCTATATCGCTCACCTGAACCAAAATTATATGAGCAACATTTTTGTTCAATTCAATAAATATTTATGACTTTAAGACTGAAAACGAACTTATGGTCAATAACGTTGTGAAAATCGAGCTCATCCAAGATCTTATGGTGCTCAACATTGTGTCCAAGATTTGTCTTGATTGATAAATAATTGTAGATTCTGGAGTATAAACAAGATCGAAAACAGCCGAAAACAGCAATTTTGTCAAATTCAAGGGCACATAACTCTCAACTTTTTTTTATCAGATCAGACTGAAAACCAAACTCATCCCAGAACTTATGATCCCAAACATTGTGTCCAAGTTTTGTCTTAATTGATCAATAATTGTAGATTCTAGAGTATTAACAAGGTCGAAAACAGTCGAAAACGGCAATTTTATCAAATTCAAGGGCACATAACTCTTGACTTTGTGGTAAGATCAGGCTGAAATTCAAACTCACCCGAGATCTTATGATATCCAACATTGTGTCCAAGATTTGTCTTGATTGGTCAATAATTATAGATTCTAGAGTGTAAACAAGTTCGAAAACAGCCGAAAACAGCAATTTTGTCTAATTCAAGGGCACATAACTCTTGACTTTTTAATCAGATGGGACTGAAAATCAAACTCATCCAAGATCTTATGGTCTCAAACATTGTGTCCAAGTTTTGTCTTAATTGATAAATAATTGTAGATTCTAGAGAGTAAACTATGTCAAAAACAGCCGAAAATGGCAATTTTATCAAATTAAAGGGCACATAACTCTCATTTTTCTGGTCAGATCCGACTGAAAATCAAAGTCATTTGAGATCTTATGGTCTCCAATATTGTGTCCAAAATTTGTCTTGATTGGGAAAAAATTGTAGATTCTAGAGTGTAAATAAGGTCGAAAACAGTCAACAAGAGGACCATGATGGTCCTATATCGCTCACCTGAACCAAAATGATATGAGCAACATTTTTGTTCAATTCAATTAATATTTATGACTTTTGGACTGAGAACGAACTTCTGGTCAATAATGTTGTGAAAATCCAACTCATACGAGATCTTATGGTGCCCAGCTGTGTCTTGATTGATAAATAATTGTAGATTCTAGAGTATAAGCAGCCGAAAACAGCAGTTTATTCAAATTCAAGGGCACATAACTCTCAACTTTCTGATTAGATCAGACTGATAATCAAACTCATTTGAGATCTTTTGGTCCCAAACATTGTGTCCAAGTTTTGTCTTGATTGATTAATAATTGTAGATTCTAGAATGTAAAAAAGTTCAAAAACATCCGAAAATGGCAAATTTATCAAATTCAAGGGCACATTACTCTTGTCTTTCTGGTCAAATCAGACTGAAAATCATACTCATCCCAGATTTTATGGTCTTCAAAATTGTGTCCGAAATTGGTCTTGATTGGTCAATAATCGTAGATTCTAGAGCGTACACAAGATCGAAAACAGTCAAATACGGCAATTTTGTCAAATTCAAGGGCACATAACTCTCGACTTTCTAATTAGATCAGACTGAAAATCAAACTCATCCGAGATCTTATGATTCCCAACATTGGGTTCAAGTGTTGTCTTGATTGATTAATAATTGTAGATTCTAGAGTGTAAACAAGGTCAAAAACAGCCGAAAATGGCAATTTTATCAAATTCAAGGGCATATAACTTTTGTCTTTCTAGTCAAATCAAACTGAAAATCAAACTCATTCGAGAAAATATGGCTTTCAACATTGTGTCCAAAATTTATCTTGATTGGTTAATAATTGTAGATTCTAGAGCGTAAACAAGGTCGAAAACAGTCGAAAACAGCCAAAAACGGCAATTTTGTCAAATTCAAGGGCACATAACTCTCAACTTTCTGTTCAGATCAGACTGAAAATCAAACTCATGCGAGATCTTATGATCCAAAACATTGTGTTCTAGTTTGGTCTTGATTGATTAATAATTGTAGATTCTAGAGTGTAAACAAGGTCATAAACAGCTGAAAGTGGCAATTTTGTCAAATTTAAGGGCACATAACTCTTTATTTTTTTACCAGATCAAACTGAAAATCGAACTCATCCAAGATCTTATGGTCCCAAACCTTGTGTCCAAATTTTGTCTTGATTGACTAATAATTGTAGATTCTAGAGTGTAAACGAGGTCGAAAACTGCCTTAAATGGCAATTTTGTCGAATTCAAGGGCACATAACTCTCCTATTTCTAATCAGATCAGACCGAAAATCAAACTCATCCGAGATCTTATGGTCTATAACATTATATTAAAGTTTTGTCTTGATTGACTAATAATTGTAGATTCTAGAGTGTAAACAAGGTCGAAAACTGTCTAAAATGGCAATTTTGTCAAATTCAAGGGCACATAACTCTCGTACTTCTGATCAGATCAGACCCAAAATCAAACTCATCTGAGATCTTATGGTCTCCAACATTATATTAAAGTTTTGTCTTGATTGATCAATATTTGTAGATACTAGAGTGTAAACAATGTCAAAACTAGCTATTTTTTAAGTTCAAGGGCAGATAACTCTGGACTTTCTAGTTCGATCTGACCCATAATCGAACTCATCCGAGATCTTATGGTCATACATGTTTTGACCAAGTTTGGTCATGATTGGCCTATATTTGTAGATGCTAGAGTGTAAACACGAAATTGTGGACGGACGGACAGACAGACGGACGGACAGACAGACAGACAGACAGACGGACGACGGACAAAAAGTGACCACAATAGCTCACCTTGAGCACTTTGTGCTCAGGTGAGCTAATTATATTGCGTGGAGCAGATAGATATAATTGAAAGAAGGTTACATACCAAATTTGAGCTTTGTATGTTGAATACTTTTAGAAAAAATGCCAATGCTAAATTTTCCGACAGACAGACGGACACAGGTAAAACAATATGCCCTGATATCTCGAAACAGGGGCATAAAAAGGAGAATATCTTGATTATCAGCATTTTCGTATTTGCTTCAATGTTTCCGCTAGCCCTTTCAATTAGGGATGCCAAAACCCTGTCTTGCTCGGGAAAGGTATAATCAGTTTCTGGAAAGACACATCAATGCTAGGTCTTATTTGGGAAAGGTTTAAAGAGTTATTTGAACAATCCTTATTTCTAACCTTTCAGAAACAATGTTGGTAAATATTTTCTCTTAACCCTTTATATAACAAGACATGGTTTTGAAGTCTGTAACAGAAAAGACTTGGGAAAACATTGAGGCAAAAGAAGAAAATGCTGAAGATCGTGAAGTTGAGCGCGATCAGGCCTTAACCCTTTCCAAAACACGACCTGGTTTTGACATCCCTAATAGAAAAGGCTTGGGAAAACATAAAGACAAAAGAAGAAGCTGCTGATAACCAGCAGTTTCTCTTTTAGCCTCAATATTTACTGTGCTATATTGTTCAAAAATCATATCTTTACTGATTTTCATTTTGTCGTCTGCAGCAGCTTTCGGAATTCACCACCATAATTTTTTGCCTTTTGAGAATGAGTTAAGAACATTGTTATACCTGGGCCTGTATTCACCAACATTTCTAAATTGATTTTCTAAAATAAAATTAGATTCCCACCGATCAGAGTGGCCGGAACAAATGTAGACAAATGTCTCGGCCACTCTTATTGGTTGGTGTGTAACTTCTCTTTAGAAAATCAATTTAGACATGTTGGTGAAAACAGGCCCTGGGAATGGCAAAAACAACGCTTTCAATAATATTTCAAATAATATTTTAATAGAAAAAATGTCATGTAAACAGCAATGCTTAACAAAATGAACTATAAATACACATAAATGGAAAATATCATCTGTGAATGTGTTCTTTTCAAATTATTTCAAAATGCATAATGACCCCCATTACTGCACAGAGACGCCTTTTGACTCCCTCAGACAAAAATGCTTGGGAAAACATAATGGAAGTTGAAGAAGTTTTCCACAATGTTTTCTGACCCAAAATGGAAAGATGTTTAAATTTTCATCAACTTGAGGCTGTTGTCAGCAACATTTTCATATTAGAACAGTCCAAATCTTTGCTGTTTGATAATAGTTTAAGATCTGGTAACACACAGTCATATTAACTGCAAATTTGATTTAATTTATTGTGGTTTAACACTATTTTCAACTGCTATGGTCATAACACGGCGACTGGAGCACCTACCCATGGATTCATGTTGTTTCTCTAACCAGTACTACCACAATATCCTTACCGAGCCTCCAGCTGCTTGCCCACATAGGTTAACGATATCAAACCATTGGTGGGTGACATTGCTACTAGAAGGGATATTTGCCTCGGCCTGCTGACTTATGTGTGTGACACCATAACCTTCTTCAAACCTTTCACATTAGTGGTAATATATTAACCCTTTCCCAAACAAGACCTGGGCCCACATTCACCAACGTTTCTAAATTAATTTTCTAAAGTAAAATTACATACCAATCAGAGTGGCCGAGACAACCGCAGACGAATTTATCGGTCACTCTGATTGGTTGTATTGTAATTTTACTTTAGAAAATCAATTTAGAAACGTTAGTGAATACGGGCCCTGGTTTTGACGTATCTAATAGACAGCACTTGTGAAAACATTGAGACAAAAGAAGAAACTGCTGATAACCGGCAGTTTCTCCTTTTGCCTCAATATTTTCTTGGCTTTTTTGTATGCAAATTCCTTCTTGATCAACATCAATTCTGTGGTCTGAATCAGCTGTCGAATTGGACCATCCTAAATTTTTGGCGTTTGGGAAAGGGTTAACCCATTCCAAAACAGTGACGCCCTACATGACAAAAGCTTTGGAAAACATTGTGCAAAATTATGCAATTTCTTCATTTTCCACAATATTTTCTAGACAAAACCTCTGAAAAATGTAAAATTTCCACTCTTGATATTGTTGTCTGCAGGACCTTTGAATTTGGACAAGTCGTAAATTTTGATAAGTTGACAACCCATTACAAGACGGAAATACTTAAGGACAGATCCTCCAGTTGTTACTGCGCAACTTACTGCGCATATCCTAAATAACGAAAATGAAGCTGTTTCAGTAATCGGCCTTTTCAGCAAATGTATTTTTTACATTTAGTTAATGTTTGGTTGATAAATGACAAGACCCTTTTCGGTTATTTCAATTTTCTCTGTTTGATCAATTAAAGTGTAATAGTACTCGGATGGTACATTTCGCTTTCTGTTACGCGTTCAACATGTGGCGTTAGCGATAGGAAACGGAGCAACAAAAGCAAAGTGGTATTTTTATGAGCTAGTCCGCTTCAGATGGACACAAAAGATGACACTTTCTATTATCTAAAGGAAGAAAATAAGGAAGAAAATGGATAAAAGTAGTGAAACAATTTCGGACAGAGCTGCAAAAAGTAAACCAAATTTTACTTATAACTAAGAAAAACGCTTGGTTTGATATATTTTTCTTTGTTTGTTTTTGTAGGTATGACCAAGCACTATGTCTATACCAAAAAAGAAAAAATTCTTACCGCTGGAATATTTTTTATTATCAGAAACGTTGCGAAAAAAGAGCAATTTCAGCTACTTTTGAAAGAATGATTTACTAAAAATTTCAAAATCATCAATAAATTTTCCCAAATTGATACTCATTTAGACAGAATAAAACATATTGAACACAATAAAGACTTACTTATGTAATGCTAGTCATTCCGAAAACCTTTTTTGTGGGTATTTAAGTGACACCTCATTTTTGCAATTTTAGACAAGAGTAGTCTCCCTTGAAATCCAATAACTTTTTAATTCGCTTGGTGACCTATAGTTTTTAAGTCATTTTTTTACTTCTTATATATTTAAATATCAGTACAGAAAAAATAAAAAAAATCTTACCGTGGGAAATAAATGGAGGATCTGTCCTTAAGCGTGATCCATAATCAAAATGTTGTGAATTTCAAGTGAACAAAATGTTACATTTTTAGATCAAGGTAGAAAATTTTGTGGGTAATGAAGAAATTTCTTGCTTTTACCTTGCAATGCGTGAAAAAGCATCACCGTGTGGTTATGGATAAAAGTCTTGTTTTGGAAAGTATTGAAAATATACCATCAAACAGCGAAGAAATTATGCCCCAGAAAAACAAAATTTTATTCCAGCAATTTCCTCCATACAGCGTTCAAATTGGTCTTACATGTTTATGTTCATGTACAGTACAGCTCACATGTATGTTTTTGCCTATTTCCACACATCACTGCAATTTGATTTCAAGCAGTTGCGGTTGGAAATTCAAAATGGCCGTGGTGCTGAGCGTTTTTCCATGCAACCCGTGGACGTGGAATCGCCTCAATTCTCCACCGTGATTATCACTTGTCTTTATCACCCTTCCTGTACCACTGTGAATCACTGCGATGATCACAAATCGCAATGACTTGCATGGAATATCACACGGGTTGTGGTGGCATGGTAGGTTATCACTGCTATTTTCTACTCAAAATTTTTTTACCGTGGTGGGCAAGTGTTTTAGGCAAAAACACACTAGCTAGCTGTTTTGTACTTAAAATACATTTTAAATATGAAAATGGAATATTCAGTTTCAACAAGTTATATAAATGTTATATTTACTGTTATATTTACTCATTTCAAAACAAGACCTAGTTTTGATGTCTCAAATAGATAAAGCTTCTGAAAACAAAAGGAGGCAAAAGAAGAAGAAAAAACATTTTCTCCCCTTATCTACATATTTTCTGTGCAAAACAGTATACAACTCCAAAATCTATTAAAGTGACATTTCACATTTATTTCATTTTTCTAAAGTTTGTCTTGATGCAAAGATTGTTTATTCTAATGCATACAAATGCTATCAGTTTATTGAAGTTGTTATGTATAAGCGAAAAATACGCCTTCAAAGTTGAGACAGAAATGACCAATTCTATATAAATCTGAACTGTTGTCCACAACAATTTGTTTAATCTTAGCACAAAAATATATATTTCTCGTAAACGGTTCTATATTTTGACATGAAATTTTCAGAATTTTCATGAGAAAAGATGCTCTTTCAGATAGGATAAAAGTGAAATTTGTTTAAAAATAATTGTGAAATGTCACTTTATCCCATTACCACACAGTGACTCTTTTTGACTCCCCACAAGAAACTGGCTATGGAAAACATTGTGGAAAATGAAGAAATTGCTTATGACAAGCAATTTCTTCATTTTCCACAATGTTTTCTAACTAAAAAGTTGTAGAATTTAGAAATTTCATCAACTTGAAAATGTCGTCTGCAACTTCTTTCAATTTGGAATGGTCCAAAATTTTGCCGTTTGGTAATGGGTTAACAAGTATTTTGAAATTGGTGGCTGCTGTCAAAGTGTCTTCCAATAATTTGTCGTCTAGTAATGGAAATACAATTCATTTACCCTTATCTCTGAACACACTAAATAATTCAGTAAGATGACGAATGATCCTTTGTTCAATCTCTACACCGTTTTCTAATTCCGATTTCTCCATTTTGATCCAATGTTCCTTCTGTGACGTTACGACAACAACCTCGCGCTTCCGTGACTCCAGTAAGTTACCGATGACTACTTGATGTTGGTACTTTTGGAGGGCGGACTGGGCTTTTCTTATTAACAAAGCCGGGTCGGTTTCAAGCTGAAAGGGAGAGATGAGTTCCATAAGCTCTTTGTCAAAAGGGTAATTTAACCAGTTACCAAATGGCAAAATTTCAGACTGTTACGAGATCAAACATGTTGTAGACAATTATGAATTTGACCTACCTGACCCAAAAAGATATGGCATTTTTGGTCCAGGATACATAATTGTGTAAAGTTTCATGGCCCTAGGTCAAATGGTTCTTGAGTAAGAGCACAGAGACGAAGAGTCTAGGGACAGATATAGTAATACCATCATACCCTTTCTATTTCGTGGGTGGAGGGTATTTAAAATTGCTGTTTGGGAAAGAGTTGGAGACAAAAAGGCATCATTGTTTACTATTGCCAATGAAAAGATGCTGAATGAATTTTTTCCTATGTTCTTATCATAAGTGGGGCATATATACAGTAATACAATAACTTGCCTTAAACGAGACAACAAAAGCCGCTGGTGCCCAATCCTTCACCAGTGGGCCCAACATTTTGGGAACCAGCTCTAAAGATAATTGTAAGGGTCCTTCAGAAGACTGGATTTTATGTTGAGGCTAAAAAAAGAAAATCTGGTGTGTCATGTCATCAAAATAGAGCTAATCACTTAATGTGATAACATCACAAAAAGCTTCTTAACTCTTTAAATTAAAATTAAGAAATAATCTGAGTTCTACCCTGCTCTATCATTATTTAACCACGGTTCTGAGTTAGGCGATACAATAAATAATCCGCGAGCGCGACAGCTCGAGTGGATTATTCATTGAGAAGCCTAACTCAGAACCGTGGTTAAATAATGATAGACCACAGTACAACTCGGTTTATTTCAATTTTGATATAAAAGGAAACATAAAGAAGTGGAGTACATACAGGAGTCCCCCACCGGATAACAAAAAATCCTTCCTTATAATATATCTCATACTTACTAGATCTATAATTGTATACAAAATTTGAAGTTGCTAGCACATTAGGTTTTGGACAAAATGTCCCAAACAAAAGTATAAGGGTAAAAACAACCAACGGCAATAACTCCAAAAGTGGGCGGAGAAGAGTAATGAATCTTGTACATGGCACTTGTCCTCAATGAGATCTATAAGTGTACAAAGTTTGAAGTTGCTAGCACTGATGGCTCAGGAGATATGGTCCGGACAAAAATGTAAGGATAAAAAACAACAACGGACAATAACTCAAAAAGTGGGTGTGGCAGAGTATGTTCAGTTCTTGTACATGACACTTGTCCTCAATGAGATCTATAAGTGTACAAAGTTTGAAATTGCTAGGGCTTATGGTTAAGGAGATAAATTCCAGACAAAATTGTAAGGATAGAAACAACAAAGGGCAATAACTCAAAAAGTGGACATGGCAGAGTAACAGTTTTTGTACATGACACTTGTCCTCAATGAGATCTATAAGTGTACAAAGTTTGAATTTGCTAGCACACATAATTTAGGAGATATAATCCGGACAAGAATGTAAGGGTAAAAACAACAAAGGGCAATAACTCAAAAAAAAGGATGTGGCAGAGTAACAGTTCTTGTACATGACACTTGTCCTCAATGAGATCTATAAGTGTACCAAGTTTGAAGTTGCTAGCACTTATAATTTAGGAGATATATTCCGGACAAGAATGTAAGGCTAAAAACAACAAGAGGACCATGATGGTCCTAAATCGCTCACCTGAATCAATATGACAAGAGTGATAATGGCAATTTTGTAAAATTCAAAGACGTGAAACTTCTAAGGACTTTCTGTTTGGAAACAATAAAGTAATAATTTTGTTACAATGGATCCTGTAAAGTTTGTTATGAAGAAAGATCTCCATCTGATAAGCTAGGTTAATCCCTTCTTATCTGTTTACATAAGATAAACATGGGGCCAGAGCAACAGATAAGAGAAATAGATAAGAGAAATAGGAAAGCCTTTCCTTTTTTAATTTTTCATATCCAAACCTCATGTAGAATGCATTAATCTTTTCAAGCAGATGACTGAAATGATCACCAACAACATACGGTTTGATGAATATTGACACAAAATGTTGCTTTTTAGAAAAGCAATTATCTCTCAATCATCACTAAAAGAATTTTTCAGGCAGGTTTGGTTCAAATTAGCCCAATTGTTGGTTTTTAAAGAATATTCTTATGATTTTTCCAAGTCCAATAAGCCCTTTCCTCCCTGCCAAGGCCACAGTTTTTGACAAATATAAAAATTTGTGAACAAACTTTGAAAAGAGTGACTCAAGGAACATTCCTGTAAAGTCTAGTTCAATTGGGCCCAATTGTTGATTTTTAAAGAATTTTCTTATGATTTCTCAAAGTCCGATAAGCCCCTTCCTCCCTGCCGCGGCCACATTTTTTATCAATTGTGAAAATTTGGGAACAAATTTTGAAAAGAGTGACTCAAGGAACATTCCTACAAAGTTTGGTTCATATGGGCCCAATGGTTGATTTTTAAAGAATTTTCTTATGATTTCCTTATGTCCGATAAGCCCCTTCCTCCCTGCCACGGCCACATTTTCTGACAAATGTAAAAAAATGTGAATAAACTTGAAAAGAGTGACTCAAGGAACATTCCTGCAAAGTCTGCTTCAATTGGGCCCAATGGCTGATTTTTAAAGAATTTTCTTATGATTTCTCTAAGTTCGATAAGCCCATTCCTCCCTGCCGCGGCCACATTTTTTGACAAATGTAAACATTTGTGGATAAATTTTGAAAGGGGTGACTAAAGGCACATTCCTGCAAAGTCTGGTTCAATTGGGCCCAATGGTTGATTTTTAAAGAATTTTCTTATGATTTCTTTAAGTCCGATAAGCCCCTTTCTCCCTGCCACGGCCACATTTTTTGACAAATGTAAACATTTGTGGATAAATTTTGAAAGGGGTGACTCAAGGCACATTCCTGCAAAGTCTGGTTCAATTGGGCCCAATGGTTGATTTTTAAAGAATTTTCTTATGATTTCTTTAAGTCCGATAAGCCCCTTTCTCCCTGCCACGGCCACACTTTTTGACAAATGTAAAAAAATGTGGATAAATTTTGGAACAGGTGACTCAAGGCACATTCCTGCCAAGTTTGATTCAAATTGGCCCAATGGTTGATTTTTAAAGAATTTTCTTAGGATTTCTCTAAAATCTGATAAGCCCCGCCCTGCCACGCCCACATTTTTTGACGAATCAAAAATTCACTAACAAGTTTTGAAAAGGGTCACATAAGGATAATTCCTGCCAAATTTGATTAAAATTGGACCAACAGTTTAGGAGGAGAAGATGTTTGAAGAAATTGTGGACGGACAGACGGACGGACGGACGGACGGACGGACGACGGACAAAAAGCGACCACAATAGCTCCCCTTGAGCACTTCGTGCTCAGGTGAGCTAACAAAGGGCAATAACTCAAAAAGTGGGGTGGCAGAGTTATGGTTCTTGAACATGACACTTGTCCTCAATTAGATCTATAAGTGTACAAAGTTTTAAGTTGCTAGCACTTTTAGTTTAGGAGATATGTTCCGGACAAGAATGTTGCTAGCACTTATAGTTTAGGAGATATGTTCCGGACAAGAATGTAAGGGTAAAAACAACAAAGGGCAATAACTCAAAAAGTGGGCGTGGCAGAGTTATGATTCTTGAACATGACACTTGTCCTCAATGAGATCTATAACTGTACCAAGTTTGAATTGCCAGCACTTATAATTTAGGAGATATATTCTGGACAAGAATGTAAGGGTAAAAACAACAAAGGGCAATAACTCAAAAAGTGGGCGTGGCGGAGTAACGGTTCTTGAACATGACACTTCTGCTCAATGAGATCTATACAGGGATAAAGATTAGCAGGGGCCCAGTCGCCCATGGCCCCTAGAATTTGGGCTGGGCCCCTGAATATTTAGAGAAAATGCCCATACTCTTAATGTTAAGAATCAAATTTTGCTATTCTGGGCCCTAGGTTAAAATTGTCAATCGTTATCCCTGCTATAAGTGTACTAAGTTTGAAGTTGCTAGCACATATGGTTTAGAAGATATAGCCCGGACAAAAGTGTGACAGACGGACAGACAGACAGACGGACGGAATCGAGCAAACCTATAGTCCCCCAACCGGTAACGGGTGGGGGTACCGTTGGGGGACTAATAAAGAAATTTTGATATTTACACGAATGCGGATTAATTCGTTCAACAAAACATGCTATTCCACACTGGATTTTGTTTGAATCTTGACACTCAAATTAAATTCAACATTCAGTAAACCCTATATATAATACTTTAATAAACTTGTTAAAATGCGTTTTTACAACCACCTGCCTTTCAGTTTTACTCTAGGAAAAAGCAAAACATTAAATGAGAGTCAAACCCTGGTCACTGTGTGATAAAATGAACTCGTCTGGTTGCCAAATTTTATTATTACAAAATGGAACAATATCACAACAAAACCGTAGTACAAACTCAAATCATACAAGAATTGTGTACAGTGTATAAAAAAACATTCATGGATAAACGAAACCTGTCTCCTAATTGATATTTACCCACATTTTATAGTCAGTAATTAAGTCAGTAATAACATTTTTGTCTGAATATTTGGACAGAAATAGGTCATAGGATAAATGACGTCATCATGACGTTGCAAGGTTGTGCTGTAAGAGGAATCAATATACAATGCGTTCTAATTAGAATTAAGAATAAATATCAACAAAGGGCAATAACTATAAAAATATGAGCGGTAGAGTAATGGTTATTGTGTACTGCACCTCTCCATGAGATATATCTGTTACAGTAAGATTGTGAAACCAGGGATTTCGTGAAATCACTAAAACTTTCAGGGAATTCATGAAATCCCCATTTCACTTAGTAATTTCATGAAATCACTAAAATCTTAAGGGATTTCCTGAAATTACTGAAAAATGAGGTGTTGTTTTACACAAATTTACTGGACCCTTTTTAGGAAAATTGTGAAATGGAGGTTTACTAAAATATCTATCAAACTACTTAGATTTTTGCACAATTTTACTGGATCGTTTTCAGGAATATTATGAAATATAGATTAACTAATTTTTTGTTAAAACTGCTTTTAATTTTTTTACAAATTTACTGGAGCCTTTTAAGGAATATTGTAAAATAGAAGTTTAAGAAAAAGTTTATTAAGCTACTTTTATTTTTACGCAATTTTACCGGGTCGTGTTTAGGAATATTGTGAAATAGAAGTTCACTAAAACTTTTGTGAAACTACTTTGATTCTTACACAATTTTTCCTGGATCGTTTTTAGGAATATTGTGATATAGAAGTTCACAAAAACCTTTATCAAACTACTTTGATTTTTACACAATTTTACTGGATTGTTTTAGTAATATTGTGAAATACAAGTTCTTTAAAACTTGTATTAGACTGCTTTGATTTTTACATAAATTTACAGGATTGTTTTTAGGAAAATTGTAAAAAAGAAGTTCACTAAAACTTTTCTTAAACTGCTTTGAATTTTATGCAAATTTTCTGGATCCGTTTCACGAAAATTGTGAAAAAGAATTTCACTTGAACTTTTATTAAATTGCCTTGATTGTTTCACAAATTTACTGGGCCCTTTTTAGGAATATTGTGAAATTGAAGTTCTCTAAAACTTGTATTCAAATGCTTTGATTTCACTGTAAGTCAGGTTAATTATCCTGGTGGCTTTATCTTTTTGAATATTTATCATAGGGCCTTGCAACATACTTAATGGGGACAAAGCAAACTGATCTGTTAATTGCATATTGTTACCCTAATTGCTTTGATGGCCTTCTGAAAAATAATCATAAGGGTTGGTCAGCTACTTACAACTAATCTGTTAATTGCATAATTGGAACCCTGATTGCTTTGATGTCACTTTGAAAATTTATTATAAAGCAACGGATCTGTTAATTGTTTAATTATTACCATAATTGCTTTGATGTCCTTATGAACATTAATCATAAGGCCTGGTCAGCTATTGAGTGGGATTAAGTGCATTCGATTACATGATTGCTAACTGTTGACCAAACAATTGATAGATCAATTGCTAACTGTTGACCAAACATTTTTAATTAGTGATTAACAATCATGAATTGGGTTATTAAAACAGACCAATTAATAGTAGATGGCAATATAAAATATGTGTAAGGCTGACTGGGTTATTAAGGGGCGTCCGTGGCCGAGTAGTTAGAGTCGCTGACTCAGGATCACTTGCCCCTCACCTCTGTTGGTTCGAATCCCGCCAGGGACGTATGAACTTTCATGTGAGGAAGCTATCCAGCTGGCTTGCGGAACGTCGGTGGTTCTACCCAGGTGCTCACTTGGGGTCTTCCTCCACCATTCAAAGCTGGAAACAGGTCAAAAGAAGGGAGTTCCTTCCTGGGCACGCCCAGTCTACTACTCGGTCATATGGGCAACCGGCAACCGAGGATAAAATAACCTAAAACCTAAAACCTGGGTTATTATTCTCTTCCGTGTTCACCACAATGGCACACCATAGCTTTGAGACAGAATTTAGGGAGAAGTTATTAGACAAATACTCTCAATGTCAAAAGTACCTTATTCCCAAGGATGTTTACTTCAAGACCATTGAGGATATGAAAGAAGCAGCCGGAATTTCCACTACAAAATCACGTAAACACTACTACATTCTGAAGAAGTATGAAGTCCTTCAATGTGGTGATGTTGAAAAACTGATTAAAAAGAGGAAGTCACCAGAAGAATGCCCTAAATACTATGCTACTGTAGAAGACACATACGACATTATCAGCAAAGCCCACATTGCAACAGGCCATGGTGGCCGCGATAGGATGCTGAAACATCTTGGGCAGAAGTACGCCAACATCACAACAGATGCCGTTGAACTGTTCAAGTCATACTGTGTTGTGTGTCAGGAGAAGCGGAAACGCCCGAAGACTACAGGAGTCATTGTGAAGCCCATTCTGTCTAGGGAATTTAACTCTAGAGCTCAAGTAGACCTTATTGACATGCAGTCTTCTCCACAAGGCCAGTTCAAGTGGATCATGGTATACCAGTGCCACCTCACCAAATTTGTCATCCTGAGGCCACTGTCTTCAAAGAGAGCTTCAGAAGTTGCCTTTCAACTGCTTGACATTTTTCTGCTCTTTGGTGCGCCTGCCATCCTGCAGAGTGACAACGGCTCAGAATTTACAGCACATATCATCCAGGAGCTCAAAGAGTTGTGGCCCGAACTCACCATGGTTCATGGCAAGCCAAGACATCCTCAAAGCCAAGGCTCTGTTGAAAGAGCAAACAGCGACATTAAAGATATGCTTGTGGCCTGGATGATTGACAATAATACCCAGGACTGGACAGTGGGACTCAGGATATCATCCATCAGCGTAAAAGAGCGCGAGAAGCCCAGCTTGTACAGGGAGAGAGGATGGTGAAGCGCTCTCGTATCGACTTGAAGGCGGGTGAGGCTGGAGATAATGTCGCTGTGCCAATTCCAATGGTTGACAGAGGTAGAGGCGACCCAAGAAATATCCTTGGAGTAATTGTTGATCGTGATGAAAATGACATGTACATAATTGCGGTGAAAGCTGGTGTGTTGAAAGGCAAGTATTCCAGGAATCAGTTTGATCTCTGCCCACAACGACTGTTGACTGACAATGATGTTAACATGGACTGTACAACCACACTTCGACAGGCTGTTAAATCTGCAGCTTCTGGTGGACAAGGATTCTTTCGTTGTGATTGTAGCAAAGGAAACAAACAGTGTCAAACAAACAGGTGCAAGTGTTTTAAAGCCAAACGCCTTTGTAATAGTAGATGTCACAATAGTCTAAATTGTCAAAATAAGTAAAGTGTTTACAGACATTGTAGGGAAGACATGATCGACAGTGGAGATGATGCATGATGGGATGGGTAAAACTACAGCCAAATTTGCCTCGCTTCAGGTAAGACATTTTGCAATAACTTTCTAATTTGTACATCGTTTTTCAAACAGTTTGTCTCATGTACCCCGCCTTACTTAGCTCGTTACTCTGATGTATGACTTACTTGGCATCTCTGTACGTTTTGCAAGAATTGATCCCAGCCGATCAGAAAAACGACAACAATTCAGATCATTTTTCTGGCCAGTGATCAATTTTTGGGAAAAGTATGAGGAGTTTTCAAATAAGAAATACATCTGAGTAATCCATTTAAAAATTTACTAATAAATAAGACAGTTATTGCATAATTTCTTACCTGAAGCGTAGCTAATTTTGCCGTAGTCGTTGTCATTTTGTTTTCTGGCCGGTTTTTGGAAAAAGTAAAATGATTCCATAAATAAGTCATATATCTGGAAAAAGAGAGCTCAGTTAGACATGCAACAACCTTTTTGAAAATTGACACAGAAATAAAAAAAAGTTTTTGCAAATTATTTGACCAGAATCGAAATTATTTTTTTCCGTAGTCGTTATCCAGCCCATGATGCACAATCTCCACTGTGTGATCTGCCTGTTTAACTTTTTTTAAACATTTTTTAACATGTCGAAATGTCTACATTCATTTAAAAATGCATAAGTCTGTTTTAACTTCCCAATTGTTGTTTCATCATGATGAACAGCTGTGATGTACATTACAAGTAGTTATGACCAATGAATCAAGTTCATAAACCATTTTAAAAACACTGCATTTTATTTGTGATATAAAGTAAGGGCATCTAGGGATTTCATGAAATAACTGAGGCACTTTTCCAGTAATTTCAGGAAATCCCTAAAGATTTTAGTGATTTCATGAAATTACTAAGTGAAATGGGGATTTCACGAATTTCCTGAAAGTTTTAGTGATTTCGCGAAATCCCTGATTTCACAATCTTACTGTAACATATCCACCTATGAAGTTTCATGATTTTATCCTACAAACTTTTTGAGTTATGCTCCGGAAAAAACTAAATTGGAAAATCAAAAAAGGACAATTACTCCAAAAATATGATTGGCAGAGTAACGGTTCTTGTGCACTGCACCTCTCCATAATAAAATGTATCCACCTGTGAAGTTTCATGATTTTATCCTACTTACTTTTTGAGATATGCGCAAAACAAAAGTTAAGTTTGAAGTTCAATAAAGGGCAATAACACCATAATGAGATCAATCCACCTATGAAGTTTCATGATTCTACTTTTAATACTTTTTCAGTTATGCTCTGCACTCGGTTAGGTCTAGGGACCGCCATACCAACCGACCGACCAAAGTTCCTTCCGACTGACCGACACCAGCAGAAAAATATACCCCAATTTTCTACGAAAGGGGCGTAATTATATTACAAAAGCTAGTTCACAGAACTATGTGCTCCTGATTATTTTCTCCATTTAGTACATACGCAGTATCCAATCCTAACCACCAGATTTTCATTTGCTGTTTGGTCTGCAACACCTTTGAATCTGAACCAGTCTAAAATTTTGTCTGGTAATGGGTAAAATTTTGGTTCATAGTTTCTCTGGTGGATTTCACATAATCTTACCATTTTGTCTTTAGGAATGTAAAAGTCGGACACTGCAGCAGCTAAATACAGCATGGCACTGGTTCCTATATTGGCCAGTGTGAGGGAACAAGCTCGCAGTAAATGCAGGTAATCAGCCAGAGATGTGAACTCTATACACAGTAATCTCCCTTCATGCCTGACCCGCTGGTATTTCTGTACAATAGGGAGAAGGTCAGCAGTGGACTCATCTCTAACTGAAATTATACACAATTAAGTGTTACAACCAAGCATTAGATACCAAACACTTTGTGCATCTTTGGACATATCTGTGGCAACAGAAATTGACAAGGGATACCCTCATCAATTTCCGTTGTCACAGATGAGGCCCGACGTTTCAAGAGGAGTTTGGTACCTAATGATGGGATGGAATCCTTAGGTGCGGTCTTTAGAGCCAGATTTCTTATGATATCTTGAGATTTTTTAAGATATTTTAGGATAAAGCGTTCTTTAGAGCAAGATTTTTAAGACGCTCAATGGGAGGCGCCATTACCCTATACTTCGTGCGGAACCCCTCAGTCAACTCTGTACAAACAATAAAAAAGAGATTTGACCGAGATGTTCCGAACACTCCATAATTCATAAACCGCTGTGTTCCGAATGCTCCATTCTTTATACAAATGACGTCATAATGACATCATTTGTATAAATATGGAGCATTCGGAACAGCTCGGTCAAAGTCTCAGTCTTAAAAACGCTTTATCCAAAACACCCTAAGAAATCTTAAAAAATCTCACTCTAAAGAACGCGCCTCTTAACCCATTACCACACTCCCCACAAGATAAATGCTTTAGAAAACATTGTGGAAAATGAAGAAATTGCTTGTGACAAGCAATTTCTTCATTTCCCACAATGTTTTCTATACAAAATGACCAAAAATGTAAAATTTTATTCACTTGAATTTGTCGTCTGCAACATCTTTGAATTTGGACTAGTTTGAAATTTCGTCGTCTGGTAATGGGTTAATTCAAGTTACATTCTTTATTTGAATGACAGAAAAGTTATATCGGAATGAGTAAAAAAGCTTCATAACTGTCTCATAATTCAAGCTATGGGTCTCCTAATCCGAATCATATCTGATCAAAAATCGCTTTTTGACATTCGGATAACGCTCATTTTGAAAATGAGCGTTATCCGAATGTCAAAAAGCGATTTTTGATCAGATATGATTCGGATTATGGGTCTCCTTGTAGCTCAGTCAGTAACACAGAGTCTATCAATCTAGGGGTCATGGATTTGAACCACAGCTCAGTCAATATCCTTTCTATGTGCGGATTCAGGGGCCAGTGTTTTGTAAAAAAAAAAAACTTGTAAAAATAGGTATATCGAAGTGATTTTCAAGTATTTTTTCATGCACTTATACTGTTAGGCCTCCTCTGGAAAACAAAGCTAGGCTTCCTCTGCGGACAATGTTTGGATCTGCACTATCTTTCTGACAAGTGACATTTGTCTGAATCTCACCAACAGATGTGAATCGCCTCAGGAGTAATATGAGCAGCTAGCAACTCTGAATTGTTTGTACTGGTGTGAAGAATACAAGCATTTGAGGCATAATACCGATATCCGGTGGCCAACTTTAGCTCATTAACCCTTTCCCAAATGACAAAATTTTGGACTGCTCCAATTTGAAAGCCGCTTCAGAAGTTAAGAAACAGGTTGATGAAGGCAGTATATTTGTGTAAAATATAGCAAGGAAAATATTGAGACAAAAGGAGAAATTGCTGATTATCAGCAATTTCTTCTTTTGTCTCAATGTTTTCCAAGGCCTTTTATACTAGGGAAGTCAAAACCAGGTCTTGTTTGGGAAAGGGTTAAGCTGGGAAGAAGACAGCATTATACAGTACCTTTCAGTTGTTGGTCTCCCTGCAGCTCCAGAATATCCAGCAGTGATCTACCAGTGAGGTGTCGTACAAATGGCACCAGCGATCGCGCTCGATGTAGAAATATAACAGCAAAACCACAGTCCAGAAAATATCTAACATTGTTAAGGATAATGTATGATAGTATCTACATGCATATGTCCAAGAATCTGGAAATAGGCCTTCATGACATCAAATTTTTCGAGATCTACATGGATCTATCAGTCTGTGCCTACCCAGTCTCATCAGAATCTGAGGACAGCAGTAACATTGTGTTTGAACCTAGACTGTACCTAGACATTGAAAAACCCATTCCCAAACAAGACTGGGGTTTAGCTTCCCTAACTGAAAAAGCTTGTATAAACATTGAAGCAAAGGAAGCAAATGCTGATAATAAGCATTTTCTCCTTTTGCCTCAATATTTTTATGCCATCTTTTTCAATCTTGTTGTCACCTGCAAAAGCTTTTTAATCCGACCACACAAATTTTTTGCTGCTTGGGAAAGGGTGAATCTAGTTCTAAATCCCTTCACCATTTGCCAAATTATTAAACATGGACCTGTCCAATTTGGGAGGAATAGCAGACGACAAAATATGTGATATTAAAAGTTGAAAACATAAATTTCATATGTTCTATTGAGGCAAAAGGAGAAAATACTGACTATCTACATTTTCTTTTGACTTAATGTTTTTAAAATATTTTCGAAAAACCCCTCTATATAAGGGACATAAAACTCATGCCAGGGTTTCCAAAAACCCCTAAATGGGGGTTTTTCAACCCCAGATTAAATCTTTTACCCCCAAATTTTGCCAGCAACCTTCTATGTTTCTTATAGAGGGGGTACAAGCATGCTGAAAAATCATGGTTTTTACCCCAAAATTTGAAAGTCAGTGGAAACACTGGATGCTTTGTTTGGAAAAAGGTTTATCAAATACACGATCAGAAACTTGAAAAGGACCTAAAAAGCTTCTATTCAAAGAACAGCTTGAGCGGTTTCCACGCATTGCCACAATAGAATTTCGAGTGGATTTGGGTGGAAAAACACGATGGCCCCCGCCCCGGAAAGGGCATTTTTTCCATCCAAATCCGCGGGAAACATTGCCATTCTATTTCTGTAAATTCCTCCGATGACTTTGCGGAGAACCGCCTGACGGCGTTACTTATCAAACCCTACACTAGTCCTTGTGATTGCACCATCCCACCACCATATTTACAGATGCAATCACAACAACTCCTTTAAGAGGCTGTGACAAACTCGAAATTGCATCACAGCCACCCATTAAACCATCTACGGGTGATTTGTACGGACAAGTAATATTAGGCTTACCACCCATATGCGGCGAATGGCGGTAATGCACAGACATTTTTCCATCCAATTTTTATTTTGTCCGCAGAGGGTGAAAGTTTTAGGCAAAAAACTCACTAGCTGTACAGTACTGTACCCAAAATATGCTGCTAAGCTAACATTAGATCATATGTGCGATTGTAAACACTTTACCACCACTTTCTTATACATAAACCAACTAATTCTCAATGGACCCATGCTATGAGCATGGTTGTCTGAAGTAAAAAATATATTTAAGAAATATCGTATAAAAAGGATACTCAGCAGAAGCAGCTCCCCTGGTCCCAATACTAAAATTATCTATAAATCTAACTGTGTTACTCTCCAATGGAACTGTCGTCCCTCCAGACTGCATGAAATAGAAGGCAAGAGTGACAGATATAACCCTTTCCCAAACAGCAAAGTTTTAGGATTGTACAATTCAAAAGCTGCTGGAGATGACAAAATGATTGTTGATAAAGTTTGGATTTTTGTACAAAATACAGTGGAATCCGCTTATTTGCAATGTCCATTTGTCAGAGAAAATATTGCAATTAACCGAAATTTCGATTAACCGGCATTTCTATTTTTAGCCAAGAAGTATGGTATGACAGAGATTGACAGTTCTATAAGCCGACGTCGGATGATGCAGTGGCAGCGACAAAATGATTGTTGATAAAGTTTGGATTTGTGTACATAATACATGTAACAAATAATAACACAGAAAATATTGAGGCAAAAGGAGAAACTGCTGGTTATCAGCAGGTTCTTCTTTTGTCTCAATGTTTTCTCTAGCCATATCTATTAGGGACGTCAAAACCAGGTCTTGTTTGGGAAAGGGTTAAGACCTGTAGGTTATGCTCCTCAAATAAGTGTTTGTCACTACTTTCTATGTTAAGGCCCCTATTTCTCTTTCACACAGCCTCAAAATGAGAAACAGAGAAAAGGTTCTCTAGGAAATATTCCATGGAATATGTGAAATTTCATTGAATTTGGTCAAAAGGTTGCTGAGAGTTGGCTGTGGATGGACCGACTGACTGATTGACTGAAGGATCAATGGACAGCCTGGAAACTATTTGCTCCAGAAAAAAATCAAAGTTTTTAGGTACAATAGCGCGGCCAGCCAACTATAATCCAGTCATAAAATATCCACACATTGACATGTTTTGACGCTTTTAAATACAATGGCTTTGGAAACCATTGAAGAAAATGAAAAAATAAAAGTAAAGTAAAGGTGGTTGATAGTCTCAAATTTACAAACTAGGTCCATATTTGTGCGACTTTCACACCTTACTCCACGATCATTGAGTTTCAAGTCCACTGTTTACAGTCAGCGCCTCTGGCAGCCACAGCAAATTTGGCTTTCAACTCTATTGTGAACCTGTAAAACACCTGGGTGAAGAGGAGCAACATGGGGTAACTTTTTTGCTCAGAAAAATTGCTGTGGCACCATCGGGATTTGAACCCAAGACTCTCAATCCCAAAGCATTCGTCCTACCACTAAACCAAGGCGCCTCCATGACACAAGCAATTTTTGATTTCCCACAATGTTTTCTACCCATAAAGTAAACAAGCGCCATCATAGACGGATTATGCTCCCCGAATAAGTGTTTGTCACTCACAATAAAATCCTATCATACATGAAGCCCCCTTTTTCCAAGACAGATTTTTTGTACACACATTATTTATAGAATATAGACTAGAACATCTCATTCCTTACATGTAACCTAACATGTGGACAGACGGACGGAAGGACAGACAGACGGACGGACGGAAGGACAGCATGGAGACTATATGCTCCCCCGAAATTTTTTCTGGTAGCATAAAAACAATGTAAAATTTCATACAATTCAAATTGTTATGTGCGACATCTTTTAATTTGGACATGCATGCAAATTTTGTTGTTTTGGTAATCGGTTAACAGAATAAATGCATGTTTGTTTATATTAAGGGGAAAACGTGAGGGTAATTATTTCTGCAGACATTTTGTCGTTTTGATAATTAAATTAAGTACCGCGGTACCAGCGAGGTTTGTCCGGTAATATGGTTACTTCCTACGAGATACCAGTTACACCGTGTTTATGGACAAATGAAAAATTCTAGTCCATTAAAGTTACCGTCACAAGAACAATTGGTGTTTTTCCTTCATCGTGACGATTAACAAACTTGTCGACATTCTCTTTGTTTTCTTTAAATCGCAATGGTTCGTGCGTCTCGGTGAAGAAATTGCCGGCGTCTGCCATTGTAATCAATTCCTCCAGCTGAAGAGTCACTTCCGGGTACGAAGTTGCTGGAGGACGCACGTGTGACAGATAACACTGTTTATCTACAATTTAATTGTCAGGTTAAAAATTAGACACATTGAATAGATTAAACCTGAGCTATTCATAGCTATGCAACCTAATTTTTGACATGACATTGTCCTTAACCCACAAACTAGCCTAAAATTTAGGCTAAATTTCTTGATTGTTCTGTGAAAATATTGTCAACTTTTTTTCAGTAAAATAAAAGAGTGTTATTGGCTTATATGGAAGGTACACATTTAGCACTTATTTATCACTATGAAATTATTTGACAATACAGTTTTGCAAATGTTTATTTACTATTTTAAACAATTCATGGATGGTTTACCTCTCCCATTTCACTCTTCTTCTTCCTAATAAGATCAGGGCTCCTCTGGAGCTTCACCTACGCACTGTGACTGTACAAGGTCGGCGTGAGGGAAAGACAAAGTGCAGCTAAAAATGGATGAAAACAGTGTCTGTATATTAGTGTGTTGTCGTCAGGCCAGCCTTGAACAGTTCCAGTGTCCCGTCTGCGATGTTCTTGGCTGGGTTTGGTTTATTGGGGTTTTACGCTGTTTTCAACTGCTATTGTCATATCGCAGCAGCTGGAGAACCTCCCCATGGATTCCTGTTGTTTCTCATACCAGTGCTACCACAACAACCTTACTGAGCCTCCAGCTGCTCGCCCACATAGGTTCATGATATCAAACCTTTTTGTTAGAGAGGGTTTTTACCGCGAACGGGTATCGAATCCAGGAACTCACAATGGAGAGGCAGATGCCCTACCAACTGCGCTAAGGCTGCAGCCTAGGGCAGTTTGTTCCATTTAAAGCGAATGGCTAATGGGAAGAAGGTTTTTCTACAGCGTTTTTTCTCATGATTTGGGGAACGGGTCCGGTACCAGACAAATTGGGAAAAATGCATAGTTTTCTCAAGAATTGGGAAAAAATATCATCACATACTGCAATGGAAAGATTGTAAATTGAAAAATCCTCTGTAAAATTTATACATTTAAATGAACTTAAATGAATTACAGTCATTCCTTGATAGTTTAGCTTGACAAATGAAAGGATTTGAGCAAATTTTCCTGAAAAGACAATGTTGAACTTTTGAATTGGGAATTTCCTTTCCACATTTTGGGAAAAAATGACCCTTTTTGGCATTGGGAACGGGTCCGTTTTACGGACCCATGCAAAGAAGGAGAAAAAACACTGTTCTATACAGGTCTATGTCACACTGACCGAATGGTACTACTAGGTAGCTCACATTTCTACCTCGCTATAGAGTGACTGTAGCTGGATGTAGGTACTGGTCTTCGTCTTCCTTGGTAAGGTCAGGAGTCATTATTGACTGTAAAGTTGACCTGCGCTGGAGGGTGGACAGCCTCAGTGGCGTAGTGGATAGCGCACTGAACTTGTAGCCCGGTGGTTGCGAGTTCGAATCCCACTCGGGTAAGGTGTGTCTTTGGGCAAGACACTTAATTGTCAGCCTCAGTCTACCCAGCTGTTAAATGGGTAGCAGTGAGGTAAAACTTACTGCCTCTTTGATCTCTTCTCCTCCGCGCTATTTCCGAGTAAAATTCGCGTTGTTTGACTCGCGTAGTTTGATTCGCGTTGTTTCATTGCACTGTAAATAGAGTACATTAGTTACTTGTAGATTAGATATAGCACAGACGCTCAGACTCATCGGAGTCTATATACGCTAGCATAGCTAGTGGTGCCCCGAGTGCAAGCGGGGGAAACTACCTGTATAACGTAACGTAACGGAGACGGCCAAAATCCTCCAGAGTAAAAACACTTATGTACAAGTTAAAACTATTTACATGCATGGATGGTATTATGCACTGAAGACGAAGGAGCCACTCCTGACTAGGTCCTTCTAGGCAGCTGTGAAGTCTTCTCGTGTGTCAATATCGGTGATCTGGGTCGGGAGCTGGTTCCAATCTCTGATTGTTCTCGGATAGAAAGATTGGTGGTACACTGTGGAATGGGAGTCATGTTGTCGTATCCTTCCCCTTAGTACCTCTTGTGCGGGAATCACCTGACTGCAGCAAGCTGCCAGGGTTGATGTCCACAATATGATGTCTGATCTGCTACAGGTACTGTAGCCTGTGGATACGCCTTCTGTCTACTAGCTGGAGCCAACCAAGGTCACTAATCATCTGGGTGACACAACCGGGAGTCCTGTCTCTGTAATTATTGTTGACAAATCTTACTTCTCGGCATTGGACCTTTTCTAGTTTGTTGATGTTCGATGCTTGGTGTGGGTCCCACGCCGCTGCTGCATAACTGAGGGTGGGGACAACGAATGTGTTGTAGGTTCTTTCCCGTGCTTCTTTTGTGCAGTTATACAAATTCCTACGAAGAAATCCTAGGGTTCTGCTAGCTTTGGCAGCTGTATGGTTGACGTGGGTTTCCCATGACAAGTTTTGACTAATATGGACACCAAGGTACTTGGCACTATCCACAGATTCAAGGACATGACCATGTAGAGTGTATTGATGTTGCTTTCGGAATCGGGAATTGGTGCAAATGTGAATGACCTGGCATTTCTCTGGATGGAATCCCATTTGCCACTTTTCCTCCCATTCCTCTAATGCCTGTAGGTCTGTCTGCAGAGCTTCAGCATCCTTATCTGACCTAATCTGTTTATAAAGTAGACCATCATCAGCAAAAAGACGAGTGTCTGATGTGGTGCAGTCTGGCAGGTCGTTGATGAAGGCGAGGAAATACAGAGGTCCATTCACTGTACCTTGTGGGACTCCCGAGGTTACATCTGCTTGGGCTGATTCTTTCCCGTCAAGGAGTACACGTTGTTTCCGGTTGGTAAGGAATGACTCCACCCACCGAAGATTTTCCTACCTAACCCCATAGAAGTCCAGTTTGTTTAGAAGGCGCTGGTGCGGAACCTTGTCAAACGCTTTGGAGAAATCCAGTAGGATGACATCTACTTGATCTCTACCAGAGCGAAGTTTGCTGGCTATCCCTTGTATGGTGGTAATCAACTGGGATTCACACGATCTCTTCTTCCGGAACCCATGTTGCCCATGTTGCTGGTCTGCTGGTATATCTATCGGGTGGTAAACAACCCTGTACATCATTACTAGTCTGGCTTCAGTACGTCTCTATTGGAGAGTAGGCCAGCCTAGAGTGACAATCATCTGACTAGTACTGCTAGTTGTCCTGTAGTCATCTTTCACGAACCTGGCTGATCTTCTCTGTACTGCCTCAAGCTTGGCAATGTTGGACTCTGTGTACGGGTCCCAAACAGGTGCAGTGTATTCTAGGATAGAACATATTGGTCAGCGTTTTGTAACATTGGCCTTTACATCCTGGAAGCAGCTAGAAATCTTCCTCCTCATAAATGTGAGAGAGGTGTTTGCTTTCTTGGTTACATTGTCTACATGCTTATTCCAGAGCAGCTTCTCATGTAGAGTGAACCCAAGGTACTTTCCATCTGTAACATTTTTCAGCTGATGGTCGCGCAGCGAGTATGTTTGTTCAATGGGGTTGCGCTTCTTGGATATGTTGGCAGAGCCTTAGGGGACGCCAGATTTGACAGGGACGGAATTGTTTGTGTGGCATTCGACAATTACCTCTTGGTTGCGGTTGCTAAGGAAGCTCTCTATCCATGAGAGAAGACTGCTCCGTATGCCATAGTGTTCCAGTTTAACAGAGAGTTGTTTATGAATTCTATAGATTGAATATCTATGTCTGTCACATGTGATAGCAAGTTATTTGTAGCAAAATAACATTCAAGTTTCAGTGAAAAAGTAATCCCATTTTTCGCATAATTATAAATGTAAGCTAGTGTTGGATGTTGAATATTTTCCAAGCCCAAATTATGGTTTAAAATGTAGTAAATATGTAACATTACACTAAATTTATATATCGTCGTTGTAAATGTAAAACCTCGTATCTCGATTTCGGAAAATTTCAAAGGGGAGTGGAAAAAGTGAAATAACTTTTCCCAAACTGAAATGTTTTACTTGAAATTTAGACATATTGTTCACAAATAATGTGTCATCAATACTGATCGGTAAAAAATATCCCAAAACCCGCGAGAATCGTCTTAACTGGGCACGCAAGTTTGTACTTTGAAAATCGCACCAATCGACATACGAGCTTTTTCATTTACACCGATGATATAGTCTAAATTCAATTTTCGGCCAATGCTGGGGGGGGGGGGGGGGGGGGGGGTCTGGACCCCGACTCCCCCCCTTCTAGATCCGCCCATGTGTTTTCATAGAATTACACAATTTTGTCTGAATTTCTGTATGAAAATGAAATAATCAGGCTACATAGGGAGTTTTATAATGACCCCCCCCCCCCCCCCAAAAAAAAAAAATAAACTCCCAAACTCTAGATCCGTCACTGTGCCTATTAGAGATTTTAAAGTTTTCTTACAGAAACAGAAGAAAAGAAGACAATGCACAGACCAACTCAGAGGTTGATTGCCATTGTTAAACATGTGGTATGTTGGTTTGGTTCGTTTTTTAGCTCCACTGGCCTTTCAGGCTAGCGGGCTATTGTCATGGCAATGTGTCCATCGTGCGTGCATTCGTCCGTGCATACGTAAACTTTTTCTTTCAAAAATATTCTCCTCAGAAACTCCTGGATGGATTTCAATTAAACTTCACGGGAATGATCCTTTGGTGACCCTCTCTCAGATTCCTTCAAAAAACTTTGATTGAACCAGAATAGTTATCTGCCCTTGAATGTCAAAAATAGCTGGGTTTGACTTTATTTTTACTCTAAAATCTACAAATTTTAACAAAACAAGACAAAACTTGGACAGAATGTATATAAGCATGATATCCTGCCAAAGTGTAATTTTCAGCTTGCTCTGAATTTTACATCATGAGTTATGTGCCCTTGAATTTGACAAAATTGCCATTGTTGACTTTGTTTTCACTCTAACAACCATATTTGTTAATAAATCAAGATGATATTTAAACAGAATCTTGTTGACAACAAGATCTTGCTTTTGTGTAATTTTCAGGATGATTGCATAGCTACAATCTGAGTTATGTGCCCTTGAAATTGACAAAATTTCAGTTTTTGACACTTTTTTCACTTTTGCGGCTACAAATATAGACTAATACTGACCAAATTTGGACAGAATGATGCTGACCATAAGATCTTGCTTGAGTTTAATTTTCAGCTTGATTATAAACTCACATACATACTGAATTATGTGCCCTTGAATTTGGCATAATGACAGTTTTCAACTTTAACATCTTTTTAAAAATCCCCAAAATATTGGTCAATCATTTACCTTCTTTTCGCTTTGTTTTTGCTCTGAGAACCACAAGTTTTGAGAAATCTAGTTTTTCTTTGACCACATTGCTGTATTTTGCTTTGTTTCTGCTCTAAGAACCACAAGAATTTGAAAATATATAAGTTTAAGCATTTAGATAAATTTGTCATTTTTTTATAGTAAACCACAAGAAATTCAGGCCTGCGGAGCGACTCAAGACCTTCAGGTCTTTCTAGTATGTTTCTTATTTTCAAAGTATACTGAAAAGTATACCTTTTGAAAGCAGTTAACCAAAACAGATTAATATATCAATATAGAGAAACAAAGTGCAATTAAAATAATCTCAAACACTATACTTGAAAATGATTGGCACTTGTCATGAATTCTTGCTTGACATATTCCACCCATCATATACCCCATCCCCCTCATAATGGCTCCTGTTACTCATTAAGATAAAGGCTTTGAAAACATTGTGGAAAATGAACAAAATGCTTGTGACATGCAATTTCTTCATTTCCCACAATATTTTCTACCCAAAAAGTGGTAAAAATACAAAGTATGATGACATTGAATCATCTTTGAATTTAGACCAGTGTAAAATTTTGCTGACTGGTATTAAATAGCTACGTTTATAAACACTTTCCCAAACAAGACCTGTTTTTGATGTCCAATATAAAATTGGCTTTGGAAAACATTGAGACAAAAGAAGAAACTGCTGATAAACCAGTTTTGCCTTTTGTCTCAATATTTTCTATGCTATATTGTTCATAAATCCCTTTTTATATCAATTTCGTCTACAGCACTTTTTATTATGACATCCTTATAACTCTGTTGTTTGGGAAGGGGCTTAAAGCCTAGGTTATGGCTTCATGTTTGTATAATTTCAGAGAATGGCAGCCTCTTACTGCACATCTGCAGGCAAAGAAAAAGTTTTAACACAGTCAACTATGCAAGAGTCATTACACTCAACAGACCTAAATCGTTAAAACCAAACCCTATGTTGTGGGTACTCATTTGATTTGTCTCGATGAGACAATTCTAATGAGTGCCCACAGCAAAGGGTTTGATAAACATTTAGTAAAATGTTTCCTTTCAGAGAATGGCAGCCCCTTACTGCACATCTGCAGGCGGAGAAGAGGTTTTATTGAACACAGTCAACAATGCCGGAGTGATCACACTCAACAGACCAAAATCATTGAACGCCCTCAATCTTAACATGATTAGAATGATTATGCCTCAAATGACGGTAAGTTTCTATTTACTTGTTTATAGTTGTCTTCCATGTTTCAAATGTTGGTACTATACTTGTTTCTTTTTACACTTTTTCCAAACAATTTTATTAACTAAACTGACACCATTTAAAAACACAAAAGACATTTTCATTAACCATTCCTTTCCCGCAGCCTCGATCGGTACCATATTTAGGGACATTCATGAGTTAATGTATACCCTTCCCATCCCACCAATTTTGTCGTGTCCTCTTTAAACTACGCGGACATCTTAACTGCCCATCCAAAAATGCTTATGTGTCTCGTGCATTCAGACAACGTCTAAAATCACTGAGATTGTTTGTGTGCAAACTGCCACATTGATTTACTAAACGAAAACACACAACAACTACGGTATTTACTATTGGTATGTAAAATGCCAAGGCTTACTTTGGCACAAAGGAATCAAGTTTTGGGGCTCTTGGTCGGTGATGCTTTGCAAATGGAGGAAGCTAGACGCTTTAAAGTAGCCGATTTGACTGTTCCAAGGTTAGTGAGACATGTAAATGACACGGGAACACATGCAGACAGCTCATGCCCCGGTCAGCCTTGTATAACAACTGTATGTCAAGACAATTGTGTACGTTAACATCACTTACGCAACAGATTCATGACAGCTCAGTATACAGCAGATGCTATAGTTGGTAATCGCGGGCGGCCTATACATCATGACCCGATGATAAATCGTCTGCGAGAACACGGGATTTGCTATGGTCCTCTTTCTCGCTGCCAGGCTCACACCCAACGTCGTCGCCTTTAGAGGCAGCGCATAAACAGATGTCCACTCAGAAATTATTTATGATATGACATTTTATTTCCTTTTATGTTTACAATTGTTACATTACAATTACACAAGGCGATACATGGGACATGTCGTTGTTATCATCTGTTAAAGTACTTTTTGCGTTTTTAAATCGTGTCAGCTTAGTAAAAAAATTAAAGGAGTTTCAGGTGGCAAAAAAGTGCTAATAGATATTCAAAAGTTGTATCTCTATGTCGTTTCTTAGTGTACATTTAGCAACTATCTGTGAACAGTGTGGGTTGTGATCAAACTGCACACAGAATGCACTTCTATCTGGATCCATGGGGAGCTCAAAATTAATGCTTTAATGGCACTTTTCACAGATCCTATTTTATGCATAAGGTCATAATTATTTGTTTGACTGTGTTTTAGGCTTGGGAGAGTGATCCTAAAGTATCCTTGGTTATAATTAAAGGGGCAGGAGAGAAATCGTTTTGTGCTGGAGGAGATATTATTGGTACGTTTTTTATATGTTAACATTTACCAGACAGCAAATTTTTGGACTGTTTCAATTTGAAAGTTGTTGCCGAAAACAGAATCATGATGATGAAATGTTAGAAGATATTTCCATTTTGGGTCAAAATCATTGTGGAAAATGAAGAAATTGCTTGTCACAAGCAATTTCTTCTTTTTCCACAATGTTTTCTTAGGTCTTTTCTCATGAGGAAGTCAAAAGTTGTCACTATACAGTAGTTGGTTAAGCATTTTTAACCCCTTTCTTAACAGCAAAATTGTGGAGTGTTCCAATTTGAAAGCTGCTACAGAAGACACAATTGGTGTAATCAAATATGAAATCTGTGTGCATTATAACTCAGAAAATATTCAGGCAATTTACTAATTCACAAGCAATTTCTTCATTTTGCACAATATTTTCCAAAGCCCTTATATTGTTTGATGTCACTTTGTGAGAAAGTGTTAATGGATAATTATTTCTCTCATGTTTATATTTTGAACAGCTGTCACAGAAGCTGGTAAAGTGGGTGGTCAACTGTCAAAAGATTTCTTCAAAGAGGAGTACATCTTGAACAACAAAATAGGTGAGAAAGAGAAGCTTGTATAGGTTTACAGTTAAGAGAGCATAACTTGAATTTTTTTAAAGGTAGAATCCTGAAACTTCACAGTTGGATAGATGTTATATTCAAGATATGCTGTGCAAAAGAACACTAACTCTGTAGGTTATTACCCTTTGTTTATTTTCATACATATTTGTTGTTCGGACCATAGAAGAACTATCTTTAGCATGTTTGTTCCATGTTTCAATAAATTTGTGAAAAAAGAATTATTACAGTAGAGCTACACATAAGAGTTTTTGTTTTTCAAAATTCAAAATCTTATTCATTGTTAACCCAACCCTATGTTGTGGGTAGTCATTAAAACTGTCTCCTCGAAACAATTCACATGAGTACCCACAATATATTGGTCAAATTTGAATTCTTTTGTCTGTATGTGCTCATTAATGCCCTAATTTTTAGCTCGACATTTTGAAGAAAATGAGAGCTTATACTGTCACACGGGCGTCGGCGTTGCAACAAAGGTTTAAGTTTTTTCAAACATCAATGACTTCCATACTATCAAAGGGATTCAACCCAAACTTGGAATACTTATTCACTATCACACCCTCTACCTTACTACGGGGGCCCATGACCCTGGCTCCACTATATTTGGAGTTATGCCCCCTTTATACTAAGCAACTTAGAAAGTCAAGTGCGCTGTTTTCGGACAGCTCTTGTTTTCTTCACAGGGACATACAAAAAGCCTTATGTAGCTTTAATAGATGGAATAACTATGGGTGGGGTAAGTTCAGTTTTCATGAACGCTTTTGCCTTTCCCATGCTATCTTTCTTTAAACCCTTTCCAAACAGCAATAATTTGGACAATTCCTATACGACTGCTGCTGCAGACAACAAAATGATTGATGATAATGATAAGATTCATGAACATGTACCATATATCATAGAAAATATTGAGACAAAAGGAGAAACTGCTTGTTAACAGCAGTTTCTTCTATTGTCTCAATGTTTTCCCAATCCTTCTTTATTAGGGACATTAAAACTTGGTCTTTTTGGGGAAAAGGTTAATCCTTTCCCTTGTTTGGATGATGGGCTATTATTCTAAATCAACCCATTATCATTCAATGATGATTTTTTTCATGTCCATCCAAAAAAGGTTTGAGACATTAGTTTCTTTATTTCCCACAATGTTTTCTACCCTAAAAGGCCAAAAAGTACAATTCCATTTGCTTGATATGTTGTCTGCCACATATTTGAACTTGGACAAGTCTATACTTTTATGCACTGGTATAAAAAGATCAGGGGTATATTATTTTACTTGTGTCTGTCCGAAAACTTAACATTGGCCATTTTGGGGGCATTAGTGTTTCACAAACACATCTTATTTTGGGAGAGTTTTTTTGTATTTTCCAAATTAAAATACTTTATCACATAAAAAGGAAACATGTTGTTTTTCAGGGTGTAGGATTATCTGTCCATGGAAGATTCAGAGTAGCTACGGAAAAAACTTTATTTGCCATGCCAGAGACAGCCATAGGTAACGCAAATTTTTCTTTAAGTTATCATTGCTTTTCAACAAAAACCTTGTAACTGCAGCTTGTTTTAAGCTGCAGTTACAAGGTTTTTGTTGAAACATACAGCTATACGTAACACAAATTATTCCCTATATCTTTCCTAAACAGTGATGCCTTTTGACATATTTTAATGAAAAAACTTTCCTAAAGAAACACACCTCATGAAAGTTACTTTATTTGCCATGCCAGAGCCAGCTATAGGTAACGCAAAATATGCTTGATATTATCATTGCTTTTCAACAAACACCTAGAAACTGCAGCTTGTTTTAACCTGCAGTTACAAGGTTTTTGATGAAACGCAGCGTTATCTTTCCTAAACAAATACACCTCCTGAAAGAAAACTTTATTGGCCATGCCTGAGACAGCTATATGTAATGCAAATTATTCCCTATATCTTTCTTAAACAGTGATGCCTTTTGACGCTTTTTTATAAGAAACTTTATTTGCCATGCCAGAGACAGCCATAGGAAACGATAATTATTATGCCCCCTTTCGAAGAAAATGGGGGTATATTGTTTAGCAAGTGTCGGTCGGTCGGTATGTCGGCTGGTCGGTCAGTCTGTCCGTTGACCAAACCTTGTCCGGAGCATAACTCGAAAACTATTAAAGGTAGAATAATGAAACTTCACAGGTGGATAGATCTCATTATGGAGAGGTGCAGCGCACAAGAACCGTAACTTTGCCGATCAAATTTTTGGAGTTATTGCCCTTTGTTGATTTTATAACTTGATTCTTGTCCGGAGCATAACTCAAAAAGTATGTAAGGTAGAATCATGAAACTTCACAGGTGGATAGATCTCATTATGGAGAGGTGCAGTGCACAAGAACCGTAACTCTGCCGATCAAATTTTGGGAGTTATTGCCCTTTGTTGATTTTATAACTTGATTCTTGTCCGGAGCATAACTCAAAAAGTATGTAAGGTAGAATCATGAAACTTTACAGGTGGATATATCTCATTATGGAGAGGTGCAGTGCACAAGAACCGTAACTCTGCCGATCAAATTTTTGGAGTTATTGCCCTTTGTTGATTTTATAACTTGATTCTTGTCCGGAGCATAACTCAAAAAGTATGTTAGGTAGAATCATGAAATTTTACAGGTGGATAGATCTCATTATGGAGAGGTGCAGTGCTTAAGAACCGTAACTCTGCTGATCATATTTTTGGAGTTATTGCCCTTTGTTGATTTTATAACTTGATTCTTGTCCGGAGCACAACTCAAAAAGTATGTAAGGTAGAATCATGAAACTTTACAGGTGGATATATCTCATTATGGAGAGGTGCAGTGCACAAGAACCGTAAGTCTGCCGATCAATCTTTTTTAGTTATTGCCCTTTGTTGATTTTATAACTTGATTCTTGTCCGGAGCACAACTCAAAAAGTATGTAAGGTAGGTAGAATCATGAAACTTTACAGGTGGATAGATCTCATTATGGAGAGGTGCAGTGAACAAGAACCATAACCTTGCCGATCAACTTCTTAGAGTTATTGCCCTTTGTTGATTTTTACACTTAATTCTTAACCCTGCCTATCTCAAATATTTTTACACATACAGCCTTGATATCCCACACATAGATACCTCCTATCAACATCATTCACAATTGACCATGATCTTGGACCTTGTGACCTTGACCTTGGAGTTTGACCTACTTTTAAGAAGATTAAACCGGGCATATATCTCATGACCTATTACACATACAGCCTTGATATTTCACACATGGACACCTCCTACTAAGACCTTTCACAATTGACCATGACCTTGGACCTTGTGATCTTGACATTGGAGTTTGACCTACTTTTTAAAAACTTTAACCTGGCCGAAATATCATGTCCTTTTACACATACAGCCTTGATATTTGACACATGGAAACCTCCGACCAAGACCTATCACATATGACTATGACCTTGGACCTTGTGACCCTAACCTTGGAGTTTGACCTACTTTTAAAAAAAATAAACTGGGCCTATATCTCATGTACTATTACACATACAGCCTTGATATTTCACACATGGACACATCCTACCAAGACCTTTCACATTTGACAATGACCCTGGACCTTGTGACCTTGACCTTGGACTTTTACCTACTTTTATAAAAACTTAAACCTAGCTGATATATCATGTCCTTTTGCACATACAGCCTTGATATTTGACACATGGACACCTACCACCAAGACCTTTCACATTTGACCATGGCCTTGGACCTTGTGACCTTGACCTTGGTGTTTGACCTACTTTTATAATACATTAACCTGGCCTATATTTTATGTCATTTTACACATACAGCATTGATATTTCACGCATGGTCACTTCCAACCAAGACATTTCACTTTTGACCATGACCTTGGACCTTGACATTTAAGTTTGACCTACTTTTAAAAAACTTAAACTAGGCCTATATCTCATGTCCTGTTACCTATACAGTCTCAATATTTTACACATAGACACTGCCTACCAAGACCTTTCACATTTGACCATGACCTTGGCCTGTGTGACCTTTACCTTTGATTTTTACATACTTTTAGAAATCTTTAACCTAGCCTTTATCTTATGTCCTATTACTTCTACAGCCTTGATATTTCTCACATAGACACCTCCTACCAAGACCTTTCACATTTGACCATGACCTTGAATATTGCAACCTTGACCTTGGAGTTTGACCTACTTTTAAAAAAAAACTTAAACCAGGCATATATATCACGTCCTTTTACACCTACAGCCTTGATATTTCACACATGGACACCTCCCACCAAGACCTTTCACATTTGACCATGACCTTGACCTTGGCATTTGGCCTACTTTTAAAAACTTTAACCTGGCCTATATTTCATTTAATTTTACATATACAGCCTTGATATTTCACACATAGACACCTCCTACCAATACCTTTCATATTTGACCATGACCTTGGACCTTGTTAACTTGACCTTGGACTTTGACCTACATCAAATGTAGGCCCTTGAGGGGGTCGTCAGTCACCATAATTTGATTTTTTAGGATGGTCCAATTTCAAAGGTGCTGCAGATAATAAAATGGATTTTGAGAAAGCTGTGATTTAGATGCAATATAAATGTATCAGAGAAAATATTGACTCAAAAGGAGAAGATTACCAGCATTATTACTTTTGTGTCAACATTTTCCCAGACATTTTCTGTTGGGGATGTCAAAAATAGGCCTTGTTTGGGAAAGGGTTAAATACTGTTGAAAGTGTCTTTAATGCATTATACTCATTTAATTGATTTATTGACAGCATCAGCAGCACCTTTGTAATCCAATTGGTCTAAAATTTTTACACTTGCAAAAAAAGCAAATATGAGACATGTTTTTTTTTCTCAGGTCTATTTCCTGATGTGGGTGGTGGATATTTTTTACCCAGACTTGCTGGCAAGCTGGGAGTATTTCTGGCTCTTACTGGCTTTAGATTGAAAGGTAGAGACGTTCAGAAAGCAGGGGTAGCAACACATTTTGTACAGGCTAATAAGGTATGGAAGTTTGAATTTAACCCTTTCCCAATGAACAAGATCTTGGGTTGTTAACTTGAAAGCTGCTTTAGATGACAACATAGATGTAAATGGAAAGTGAAATCGTGTGCATCATAGTAGAGAAAATATTGAGGCAAAAGGAGAAATTGCTGATTATCAGCAATTTCTTCTTTTGCCTCATTGTTTTCCCAAGCCTTTTCTTATAGGGGCGTCAAAACCCAGTCTTACTTTGAAAAGGGTTAAAGTAACATATCTTGATTTTGATATCGTTTAATATCCATTTGGTAGTTTGAATTTGAAAATCCAAATTATTGCTGTTTCTGAAAAAAATGAAATTATATACTTATGTTTTCAAAAAAGGCATAACCCTGTACCAAATGGCTAGAGGTTATACAAGTTGAAATTGACAAAATTATTGATGTCAAAAGTATAAAAATGTTTATTGACATTATAGTGCAGAAAAATATGATACAACAGGAGAAATAGCTGATTTTATGCCATTTCTAATTTTACCTCAATATTTTCCCAAGCCTTTTCTATCAGGGATGTCAATACTAATGACTGTTCTTGGCTATGTATTTCAGATAGGAGCTCTGGAGGAATCTTTAACAAAGTTGCAAAATCCCTCTGTACAAGATGTTGACACACTCCTAGATCAGTTTCAAAAACAGGTAATGTTAAAATGTAACCTGTCACGCTAAAAGGTACCAACTGGAAACTATGTGTTGATGGTATTGTCTTACTTTTGTGTAAGCCAGCTTCCGTGTTTTTGACAAGAGTACAAGACCTTTAATCCTATCCCAAACATTGCAGTTTTAGACAAGTAATAACTGCTAACAGCTGAGTAAAGACGAAAAAAGGTGTTGATAAGAAATAGGATTTTAGTATAATATAGCACTGAACATCATCATCATCACCAGTGTAATTATGTTTAATATGCACATGTGGGAGTGTCCTCCTCATTAGTAGAATCCCTTCCAGGTAACTGCAAGATGGATAATCACATGATAAAATATTTTTCAGAAAATCTTCAATAATTTTGTTAATACGAGACCGATTTGAATTCGGTTTGAAGCAGAGAAGGTGGACAGATGTCGCACATTAGATGTATGTGGCCGATATTTGATAAATCAGCTGACAAAAAAGTTATTGAAGATAAACCAAAATGGTTTATCTTCAATAACTTTTTTATCAGTAGATTTTTCAAAAACCCAACACATCCAGCTTATTCATGGCATTTTCCGACCTTCTCTGCTTCAAACTGAATTCAAATTGGTCAAGTATTAAAAAAGATATTGAAGATTATCGGAAATTCTGAGTCAAGTGATTATACACCGTGAACTGGCTTGCTGCAAACATGGATGATAAAACCAATATTTTCTCCTTTGTCTCAATATTTTTTGGCTATATTGTTTCAGTTTTGTCATCTGTAGCAGCTGTGAAGTTGGACCACCCTAACATTTCCATGCTTTGTGAAGTGATAGTTGATCAATCAATACTTTCAGAGCACCGATGTACCAGACAATGAGTTTGTTTTAAGAAACGATGTTGAAAAGATAAATAGATTGTTCGACGGAAACACGGTTGAAGAAATATTCCAAAGTCTGGAAAAAGATGGTTCAGAATGGGCTCAAAAACAACTGTCAACATTGAAGAAGATGGTATTACTTTACATTACCTTTTCTCTATCATTTTATTTTACTAGTTTAGACTTGTCTTAACTGATAGCAGTGTCAAGCAAATGTGACAAAGATGACTTGGTATCATTCTATATTTGGTAAATTGTCTGCAATGGTCTGTCAGTCCACAGCCAGATCTCAGCAGCCCTTGGACCAAATTCAATGAAACTTCTCGTGTGAACTTCCTTTGATAATCCCTAGGGATTTTTATGCTCCCCGAAAAAATTTCGGGGGAGCATTATAGTCGCCATGCTGTCCTTCCGTCCATCCGTCCGTCCGTCCACAGCCAGATCTCAGCAACCCTTGGACCAAATTCAATGAAACTTCACATGTTAACTCGTGGGGTCAATACCTTGATATCTTTTTCTCTGTTTTTTAATTTGAGGCTGCGTCATGGAAAAAGGGGCCTTAATGTAAAAATTAGTTTTTCTCAAATTTCAATTTATCTAATGGGCAGAATTGAATGAAATTTTGTTCTTATGTGAGGAATGAGATGTTCTAGTCTATAATCTATAAATAATGTGTGTACAAAAAATCTGTCATGGGAAAAGGGGATTTAATGTATGATAGGGTTTTTTTGTGACAAATGCTTATTCGGGAAGCATAATTGGTCTATGACGGCTCTTGTTTTCTCTGTTTCTTAATTTGAGGCTGTGTCATGGAAAAAGGGGCCTTAATGTAAAAATTAGTTTTTTTTTCTAATTTCTCTTTATCTAATGGGCAGAATTTAATGAAATTTTGTACTTATGTGATAAATGAGATGTTCAAGACCATATTCTATAAATAATGTGTGTACAAAAAATCCATCATGGAAAAAGGGGGCTTCATGTTTGAATTTGTGACAAGCACTTATTGGGGGAGCATAATCTATGACGGCTCTTGTTCCGTATGGTCTTTGAAAGTGATTGAGGTTTTAGCACAATAACAACTAAGGTTATTCCACTTCAAGACATGGTCATGTTCAAGAAATTAAAGCATCTTAACATCTGTACAGTTAACAAACAAAAACATGAACAGTGGCAATATATTTTAATGGGATTAAACTATGAATTCAGATCAGTGTAGTCTGATCATGAAGCTTGTCATTGTCAAGACAAAAACAGAGATATTGCTTGATATGGATGAATTACTCTTCTTTGTCTACAATGATTTAACAGTCCATGGCTACATGTATAAATATAAATATTAATAGCAATTGTACAGAAACCTGATGCGTCAAAGTTTTGATGTTGGTGGGTATTTTAACCCTTTCCCAAAACAAAGGAACTTTTTGGCACACTTTAAAGAAAAAAGAGATTTGGAAAGCATTACCTCAAAAAAAAAAGATGGTGATAAGCAGCATTTTCTTCTTTTGTCTCAATATTTTCTGTGCTATATAGTAATCCAAGCTTGTCTCTATAAACACACATTTGGGCCAAGATCTGGAAAAGGGTCCCTTAAGGTCCCCTAATGAGATTGAAGTGACATTGGAATTATTCCAGCAACATTTGTTATGTATCCAAGCCTATTCGGGTGGCGTCGAAAACATTTGGGGGGGGGGGTTGTAACATTCCACCACCAGATGTTTATGACGATGCCCTTAAAAATTTGACGTTGCACGAATTCCATTAGGGATGAACTACCTTAAAGCATATGATAACACCTTGGATCTGGATCAGCCAGTGCATGAGCTCAGTCTGATCCAGATCCATTTTGTTCTCCAATGTTTATGTCAAGTAGCAATTATAAGTTAGTAGAGTGGATCCAGTTTAGACTTCATTTAACCACAGGATTATCTCCAAACTTGTTTTTCCAAAATGCTAGAAGGGCCCATTTTCCTGATTCCGGCTCATTTATTCTCTACATTAGCTTGAAAAATGGAGCATCCAATTTTTTATCCATAAATACAACACTCCTCTTACAGCGTTTGTTTATTCTATTTACATTCAGTCCCCGGTTTCCATGAAGATTACTCTACGACTTTTGTTAGAGGGCGGGACAAAATCCCTGCAAGATGACTTACAGATGGAATACAGATTAAGCCAAAGATGTATTGAGGACAAAGACTTTTACGAAGGAGTTAGAGCAGGTAACTTTAACCCTTTCCCAAAGAAGACCTGATTTTAATGATAGAAAAGGCTTTGGAAACATTGAGACAAAAAAGAAAATGCTGAATCAGCATTTTCTCCTATTGTCTCAATATTTTCTGTGCTTTATTGTACACAAATACAGATGGAATATATATTGATTCATTTCTAAACAGGAAAATTGTCTAAAGTGAAAATTCAAAAATGTTGCAGATTTTAAATGTTTTGGCCTTTTAGAGTATAAAACATTGTAGGAAATGAAGAAATTGATTGTCACAAACAATTTTTTTTACTTTCCACAATGGTTTGCTAAGCCTTGTTATTGTGGGGCGTCAAAAAGTGTTATCATGTGGGAATGTGTGAATCCTTTAGCATACAGTGACACCTTTTGATGCCCAACTAGACACCTTTTGATGCCCAACAAGGTTAACAATTTGGAAAACGTCACGGAAAATTAAGAAACTGCTTGTGACCAGCGATTTCTTCATTTCCCACAATGTTTTCTACACAAAAAGAACATAAGTCTAAATATGTCATTTACTTGAAATTGTCTTCTGCAACTTGTTTAGACTATGGACTCTCTCAAATTTTGTCATCTGGTCATGGGCTAACACTTTTCCAAACCAGAATATTTCAAAGTAGGTCCGAATTGAGTTGCAGACAAGAAATTTATTATATCTCATCTAGAAGTTTCAACGTTATAGCACAGAAAAGCGTGAAAGAAAAGAAGAAAATACTTATAATTCTATTCCTTCAAGATTTTCGTAACCAATGCCTGAAAGTTTTTTTCTAAGCTTTTTCACACAAAGTAAAAATAAATAGATAGCTCATATAAACGTAGGCCTACAGATTTCGATGAAATTTGTCCCAGAATCTTCCTTGTCACCTGACCATGTGCGTCTTGAAAATTTTTAGACTTGTATAATGCCAAAGACATTGCAGACGACAATTTAAAGTGCATGAAACTTTGCATTTTTTGACTATCTGTGAAGAAAACCTTATTGGAAATGAAGAAATTGCTTGTCATGAGCAATTTCTTCATTTACTACAATGTTTTCAAAGGCTTTTATCTTGTGAGGTGTCATAAGGCATCAATGTATGGTAATGGGTTAAACCTTTTTACTGCGTCACTGAAGCAGGTTATATATTGTGATTTTTCCCTCTTGTTTCAGTATTAAAAGACAAAGATCACAGTCCAAGATGGAATCCAGCGACAGTTGAAGGGGTCAGTAAGGAACATGTAGATTGGTATTTCTCACCACTACCAAAAGAACGGGAACTTAACTTGTGATGTGATATTTGCTTTTTTGTATAAATAAATGTATTAAAGAATTGCTAGTGTTAAAAACCCTTTTGAACTTTAACTGTTTCCCAAACGACAAAATTTAGGTTGGTCAATTTGAAAGCTGCTGCAGACGACAAATTGTATGTTACTAAAGGTAAAAGTTATGAATATTTTAAAACAGAAAACATTGAGGCAAAAGAAGAAAATGCTGATCATCATCATTTTCTTCTTTTGCTTCAATGTTTTCTCTGGCCTTTTCTATCAGGAACATCACAACTCTGTCTTGTTTGGTAAAGGGTTGATAGCCAAAACGGAGTCCCTTGACATAAATCTTGATGAAACAGAAGCTGTATGTCTGTGAATAAATAATTTTGACATAAGAAATTTTAGACCAGTCAAATATAGAATGAGTTGCAGTCTACAAAATAATTGATATCAAAAGTAGGAGATGTGAATGTTCTAGCCAAAAAATATTTTAGAAATGGAGAAATTTCTGATTATTGGGATTTTTTTTTTCTTTTGATCTTTTCACACAGTATTTGAAAGAGGGATGTCAAAACCATGTCTCACTTGGGGAAGGGTTAACCCATTCCCACATATACTGACACTTTTTGATGCCCTACGATGTAAAGACTTCGGAAAACTTTGTGGAAGATGAAGAATTTTTTTAATTAGAAAGATGAAAAATGTTTCATTCTTTCGAAATTGATGTCTGCAACCTCTTTGACAATGAACATTTTTAGCTCCACTGGCCAAAGGCCAGCAGGCTATTGTCATGGCATTGTGTCCGTCGTGCGTGCATCCGTCGTGCGTTCGTCCGTTAACTTTTTCTTTAAAAATCTTCTCCTCTCAAACCAGTAGGCCAATTTTGACCAAACTTTGTAGGAATGTTCCTTGGGTGACCCTTTACTTAAATTGTTCAAAGAATTTTGAATGGTCAATAAATGTGGGCGTGGCAGGGCGGGGCTTATCAGACTTAGAGAAATCATAAAATAATTCTTTAAAAATCAACCATTCAGCCAATTTTGACTAAACTTGGCAGAAATGTACCTTGGGTGACTCTTTATTTAAATTGTCGTTGAAATTTTGATTGATCCATAAATTTGGGCGTGGCAGGCCAGGGCTTATCAGACTTAGAGATATCACAAAATGATTCTTTAAAAATCTTCCTTTCTCAAACCAGTGGGCTAATTTTGACCAAACTTTGCAGCAATGTTCCTTTGGTGACCCTTTACTTGAATTGTTCAAAGAATTTTGATTGGTCCATAAATGTGGGCGTGGCAGGGCGGGGCTTATCAGACTTATCACAAAATAATTCTTTAAAAATCAAACATTCAGCCAATTTTGACTAAACTTGGCAGAAATGTATCTTGGATGACTCTTTCAGGGCGCCCAGTAACCTATAAATACCTATAAATACCTATATTATCCTATATTTCTGGACCTTACCTATAAAAACCTATAATATCACCCATTTTGACCCAAATACCTATAAATACCTATATTTTTGTGTTTTGGTTAAGCGATGATTACAAAATTTAAAACAAATACTTTTAAAATAGCAGTTTTCTATGATTTAAAAGTAATTAATATCTATCAATATACAGTAGAATTTAGTATATTCCTTTCAGGCCTCTTTCAAACTTTAATGCCAGGGAAAGACTGATCAAACATAATATCTATCACTGTTGAAGAAGCTTGCATGTATGTTTTGTCAACTTTTACTGGTATTGACCAATTTATTTAGTGGATAACCGATATGTGCCTTTTATGAACAATAAAGTTCTATTCAAATAACTTTGTGCAAGTATTACTTATGGATAAATGCATCATAATATCTTTATATGGATGCAGGGGAAAAACCTTTTTAACTTGAAGTAGGTCAGTTTTGCTTCTGA